>PQME02000109.1:0-81641 GCA_003004525.2 Aspergillus sp. MA 6038 | reverse complement strand
TCTTCGTACATCATCAACATCCTCTTGTCCTCTGGAAACCTTATCCTCGATAGCCGTTAAACCGTGTTAAGTCGTGTAGACCCTCATATTTGGGCCGTGCGAACCCCATCGGAATATCTGAAACTAGCCAAGCTGTGGCTGTTCTCCGTATTTCGTGTGTGCAAGTACTTGTACTGTACTCCAAACAGTTAAATTTACCGAATGTTCGTCCCAGGTGGATCAGGAAAATAATGAAAACGTCATGGTGGAGAGAAAGAGCGATGGAGACGTGCGAGACATATGGCGATCTCTATTCCTTTCGCTTTTCGTACAGAGTAGGGAATACAGGATGCTCGGAATTAAGTATATACCCCTGTACAAAGTAAAAGTTCTCTTCGCCCCAACTTGGTTCGCCGGGTCCAAGAAGCGCTGGTCCCGATATACCACTTTCTGTAGGGGAAAACAAAGCAGCATGAACCTGCCAACACAACCGGAGGGATGCCGGTTGCATGGTTTGGGACAGCGGGGCAGAGGAAGAGGTGGCTTCCAAGGATTGCAAGGGGGAATTAAAATTTTTGTTTGGGATTAATGAGCCCAATGAGAACTGTTGTATAGCCAACAGGACGAAGATATGGGTTACCAACGGCATCTGGGCTGATTATTGCATGTCAGCTGTCTGGACGGTGGAATATAATCTGTTTGTAAGTCCAAACCCTAGAGTTACTCGTCAACAGGTGCACAACCTGGATGTTGGGATGTGAGGGTTCAAGTGAGACAAGATGAGAGGAGTTGGAGAGTGACTGAATAGGGCTGATGCATGGTTGGGGGAGAGCAGGTGCACACCTTCCTAAAATGGCAATGGCGCTCCCTGCTTCCCTTTTCTGTTTGGTCGTCTTTCCCACCTTCCGAACCACTCCATTCTATGATATACAATGGGAATTTTAAGCTGTATGTCTTCCATTGACGGTTCTTCTTCGACTCCTGATTCCTTGGATGCCTTTTTGACTCCAGGATAATGACTATTCGAGCGTTCTCTCTCCTGATGCCAGTAAAGGTTATAGCTCCGATAGCTGCTGCTACTGTCTGAGTTAACAAGCAAGGGCCTTCCAAGCTATATGGCTTGGAAGGGGCGAGACTGATCACTGGCGTCCTTTCTCCTGATGTCGTCAGCAATGTCCAATTCGACGAAGCTGACCACGACTTTGGCAAGCGCACGGCTATGTGGACAAAATGTGAGGAGAAACCTCAGGGCTGAGGAAAAGAGAGAGGGAGTGGGAGAGAAACGTCAATACATAGTCGCAATAAAGCCCCATACGCCCCAAAAATCTTGTGCGAAGGGATTTCAACATCAAGGCTCGTGGAAGGAAATAGTACGGATAGTACATGCTAGGAGAGTATCTAATATGAATTGTATCTGGATACGGAATATGAATCTGTTTAACGTTTGCCAGTCGTCTGGAGATCGAGTATGTAAAGTATAGAATATTCCTGAATCCCTTCTTCGGGAAGGAAATGAAGCCATACAAACGCGGCCAACCGCATATATCGCCAATGCATTAGGTAGTTGCAGCTGGATTCTTGAGTCTGTTCGGAATAAATGGTAACATGTAGCAACCTGTCGACTGCCATCAGTGGACCATGTGCCCCTGCGACTCCAGCCGTCCCTCCGCGGCCCTGGCTCTACTGGCCCAGGCGCTGCAACTACACTCAGAGAGCCGTATGTGTTGCCATAATGTTTGTGCCTTTCTTCTTCTTCTGAACCGTGGTGTTGACTTTCACTCTGATTCCGGCTTTGGCTTTGGTTCTTTGGCCCGGCCTTTGCATTTCGTTTTCGGTGGAAGGAGGTGTGGAAGAAGCATTTTACACCGGTTGCTGAAGATGATTCGCGCCAGCCGGGCGAGTAGATGGGATATACTCGACCAAGTGTGTCTGAGCTGGATATGCGCCGGTCAAGTTGTATAATTCTCAATGGAAATCGTCAGGCGAGATCCATCAGCTATGATTTCGGTAGAGTATTATAATATCGTAGTATCTAGGGATATTTGCACATAAAGAAACATCTACCGCCAAGCTCACAAACATATGGACAAGTACATGCAACGCTAGAGACGACCCAACCATATATCAGGATCCTTGGAAATACCGAGGCAAGCCACATTATTGCTGCACAGCTGCTGTTGTAGCTACCTGGGCGTGTCTATTCAACCTCTTCTTGCACCAATGTTTCAGAGAGTTGAGCGGCTTATGGCGGTTCACCGATGAAGGAGTATCTGGAGGAGATCTCTTCTGCCGAGGTCGACGCAGGTGATAGAACGTCGCACAGCAAAGAGGACATTTCGTGTCTTGGTTGCAAATCCAGTTATCAATGCAAGGCTGATGAAAAATATGCTTGCACGGTAATTGCCGGAGCGACGATGTTGGTCCTAAAGCATCGAAGCAGATAATGCAACTTTCTAGATCTTTGGAACAGTTAGATGAACAGTCGATGCTCCGTTACTTCATATTTCTCACTCACTGGACGCTGGTTCTGAGAGGCCTTCGAAATGAGACAACTGCGACAAGTCTACCTCATATTGGAGGGCGTATAAAGAATGCATGACCAAGCAGCGGCGGGTCAAAATGGACTGGCATTTGTACAGGAAAAGGTTAATGGACTGAACAACCTGACCTTAAACGCACTCATCACAGCTTTATAACGCTGCTAACTCGTATGAGGTCATAGTAAACAAGGGCAGCAGTACAAAGGGACAACCCGCCTCCAACAACATGCGAGGTCGGAGTCGTCGCATTCCGGAAAACACGGAATAAAGGGGAATGTACTATACATCATGCCAGATTTAGCTGCAATGCTGTCGTTGCCAGAAGAGTTCGCTGTTAAGTCATACTGGTTTAGTGTCCCCTGTCGGAGCACTCGCTATCCACTAAGCCAGACAGTTTTATGGATGGGAGTAATGATCACGTTCCGAAGCTACGGGTGACATGAACAACCACCAAGAGCTATCTCAGCATGACGTTAGCCTGGCTCTGGCAGACCGCACCATGCCAGCGAGTGCATCTGCGTGGACGTTAGCCTGGTATTGTTCTGATAAGTCGAAAGTCAGCGCAGGGCTCCGATGCGAAGCTATGGTGGTGCGACATCTTCTAATGTCGCCCTTTTCCTGTATTGATCTGAGACCTTCTGAAGCATGCCCTATCGAACAGTGATGGTGTGTAGGCATTACTATGGTTCCGACTTTACCGTCCTTGCCGTGGCTGGGAATAATCATGCGAATGACGAAAGAGTACGAGCATAGTTGCAACCAGACTTAAACGGACCTGTGCCCTTTTCTTTCTTCACAGCAGCATCAACTCCTCTACAGGTACTTGGAACACAATACTGTCTGGAATCATAGCAACATGACTTCAAAGGTCTTTCTCATCCGCCACGGTGAGACCCAATGGTCTTTGAATCAGCAGCATACTGGATCAACCGAAGTTCCTTTGACGCCAAACGGCGAGAACCAAGTGAAGTCCACCGCACAGATATACGTCGGTGATAACAAGATGATTCAGCCAAAGAACATCAGCCACATGTGAGGCCTCACTTCCGTCGCCAACCGTCTATATATACCATACTTACCAGTTAAAGTTACTGCTCACCTCGAGTACGAGCACGCCGGACGCTTGAACTGCTGAACCTAGGCATCAAGGTCCCATCCGAATCTTCCACGCCGTTGTCGTCGTATCCCGCCGCGACTATAACCGATCTACTGCGAGAATGGGACTACGGCGACTATGAGGGCTTGACCGTTGCTGAGGTTCGAAAACTAAGGGCATCGAGAAACCTAGATCAGCATCGGCATTGGAATATCTGGAAGGATGGATGCGAGCACGGAGAGTAAGGACTCCCTATGATTGAAAGCAGGAGATCTCATCCTTGCAAGACTGACGGGACTACTTCACCATCCAGGACCCCACAACAAGTTTCTGACAGGCTAGACAAGTTGATTGGGGAAATGAAGCAGCTTCTGGACTCAAATGGAAGCTCTCACGATATCGTCTGCGTAGCCCATGGACACGTTTTGTCTGCATTGGCGTTGAGGTGGGCAGAGCAGCCCTTGAAGAATGGGATGAGACTACTTATTGAAACAGCAGGTCTAGGAATCCTATGGTGAGTTCTTTCCCTACCCCATAGTTAGACAAATGCTGACATTAGACAGCTTTGAACATGACAGTGTGGAAGAACCTGCGGTGATGCTTGGAGGACGGCCAGATTAAAGGTGGGCGACCAAACTAGCATAGAAATAATATAATTTTACTATGAACCCGTCATTATAACCATTCCAACCAGCATTTCCACCTCATGACTGTTACCAAACTGGCAAGTATACTTCAATACATGTCTCGCACGGTGCTGATCTGCTTGGTTTTAAGCATGGGAGCATAAGGAACCGCACACTGAAAATCCATTATAGAGCAGGCTGAGGGCCTATATTTTGTGTGCCACCCGGAGCTGAGCGCCAGCATACTCTGCACAGAAAGGTCTCTTTCCATAAGTCGATTGTACTTAGCTACCCTCTCCCCGCGACAAGGCGTATTAGACTTCAGGTACCCGATTCGACAACCAGTCACGACGTCTGCAGTAAAGTCATCCATGGTCTGGCCGAGACACAAATGCTCCAGTCAATCATCATCAGTTTGGTGTTGACGTTGACTTGCCTCTATCTATTGTCAGGTCCTTGCTGCTGGGCTGCTTATTTTAGAAAATTGTAGTTGGGAGATCTGTAAGTCCACGGGAACATCGCGCTGTGCTTCTTGATCAATATAAATATAAAGGGTGTTAAAACGTGGTGTAAAGTACTTAGACGATTGCTGTTATTGTTCCGCCTTTCCCGTGGTTATCTTGTCGCTATCGATGCTCTCCCGGTCTGCACGGGCCGATAGAAATTGAGTTGGGCCAACATGGGTGACGCATTTATAAACCCTAGTGATCAGAAAGAGCATCTAGATACCAGACGAAGCTTCGTCCATTGCCAGGATTAGTACTTTGGTAAACCATTATTCTTCCCCTTCCTCAATTGTATAGTTCGTGAGACGATATACATCACGGTCGTCGCGCTCTGTTTCGTGTTCAAGGGCAAGCTTCGACAGGTGGCCTAAGACGTTTTCGATCTTCGTGTCTGATTTGCTTCTCGACTTGCGGCCTAAATTGTCCAACCACGGCATATTGGTCAGGACGTGATAGACCAGGGCTATGACGATGGTGACACCGATGGAATACGCCCAGATCACAACCACTGTGAAAATGTCCACCCAGCCATCCCTTCGAAATTTGGCACGATCTGCGGGGTCAGTGACTTGGCCGGTCCCGGACAGCCACCCAAAGAGGCAGAACAAGGTTGCTATCACATCAACACCGAAAACCGCACCGACCAGTTGCCATGAAGACCATATTTTCCCGCCTCTTGTGACAAAGATGAGCCAGTTCTCCGTAAGAGAGATCTCCAGAAACAGAATCTCTTGAACAGAGCCAAAGTTCTGGATAATACCACCATTGGGTAGGTATAATGTTCCCCGGATAACCCAGGTCCCAAGAGCCAGCAAGACACCCAACAGAATGCTGACAACCCAGATTTTCGGTAACTGCCATTCAACCGGGCGAGGTTACACATGTGCTTGGTCATACATAGGCAATGGCAATAGTAGCCAGATCAGCAAAGAGTGCCAGGAAGACCATGATACCCCAGATTTAAAGCAGTATAATGTGAATTTCGAGAATCTGGCTGATAATGGGTACAGTTATCCATGAAGCTTCACAAGCTTTCGGCCTTGTCTTGAAGTGGATATTGAGCTGGATTTCTAGTCCGCGAGTATAGACGGGCTTCGGTCCTTGACCCCCTGTTTTATCGCCCATGGCACACTTCCTTGCTTGATGGAAGCTGAATCTTATTTATGGTTCTGCAGCGTTAAAGTATATAGCGTCATTTGGCTCTACTGCCTCAAATTGTGGCTACTGACTTTGACTACGAATCAAGGACTAGGGCTGGACCCTAGGGCATCATATGAGCGTACAAACAGCAGACAGCATTTTCTTGTCCCTTTATGTTTTCTTTTAGTAAAGGGGTCTCAAAATGAGAACAGCAGCCCTGACTATGAAGAATCAGTCCCATATAACCTTCAAAAGCCAGGACAGAGTCCCTGTCAAACCAAGGAAATAGTTAGGGTAACTAGACTTCACCTAATATAGCGGGTCTCTGTCAATCCGTTTCCGAAACAGCCAGGCCTTGACCTTGCAAAAGAGCCAGCAGCAATGATCATAATTATGGAGAGAAGACCGGTCCGAGAGTAATGGGACGGGCACTTTGGAGGACACCGTCTTCCTCTGGATTCGTGACAATGCTAATTCAGATCGTATACACCAAGGGTAATAACTACCATATTGATATTATCGTGGTATCTCTATACACGGGGTAAAAAAATATGTTCAGTTCGTAAATCATCATCAACTCGATATTTATACACACCCCCCAGGGCCTGGGACAAAAAGTGCCTTTTTGGAAATGCTCATTGCTTCTCGCCCTTCAACTCACTGATAGAAATTCCGATCCCGTCGATTACGGTCCTCCATTCAACTTCATGTACTTTCTGCTCGAATTTTTCGAGGTCTTCATCGAGGCCCTTCACGAATGGGATCTCTCGGACCAGAATCGGCTTGCCCATGTCAACCTCTGAGATCACATTGTGGATCATCACACCCGTTTTATCAATCTTGCCCTCCAGCCATGCAGCATGGGCACGTTCGATGGCATTCTGTACATTTACAAGGGCTAATTAGCAAGGCTGTGTGCATGATTATGGCGCCTCGAGAGAAAAGAAAACTTACAACCCCGTTAAACGCCCCAGGCAAAGCTGGATGAAGGTTGATAATCTTCAGCTTAGCAGCCTCCAACGGCACCAAGAACTTCGCCGAGACCACATGCATGAAACCCAGACAAACGACCAAATCCGGAGCGTCCTGGAGGACCAGCCTTGCCAGTTCCGCATCATATTCCTCCCGCGCAGCCTGCACGCCTTCCGGCGTCGCAGGCTGCTGCTTTTTATACTTCAACAAATTGTGATACACGGTTGGGATATCGGCTCGCCGTGCTCGTTCAAGTCCAAAGGCATCTTTGCGATTCGAAATCACTCGTACGATCTTGGTTGGCAACTGTCCTGCGCTGGTCTTGTCGATTACTGCTTGTAGGTTCGACCCATTGCCCGATATGAGGACTGTGACGCGGACTGGTGAAGAAGACATCTCGAATGCTGAAACGTAATCGGGGAACGTTATGCGTCAAAAGATTGAAAATTTCGGCCGTGTTGTCAGAATCGACGCGTGCAATTGGTGACCAATGCTAACCCAGAGAATCGCAGAACGCTTTATCCTCTAATGATCATAAAAAATGCAGCTGATCCAGCGGAATCACTTGTCTTCTGGTCGTTGGCGACGGTGAGGCCGCGAAGTCAAAAAAAAAGATCTCGGCTGAGTCAGCACTGCGGATGGAGGGGCGGAGGGAAAAGCGCTTGCGGGGCGGAGAGGAAGCGTTCCTCCGCTGTCAAGTACTGCGAATACATTCACATATTACTATAGACATTCTATTATATCTCTCTGGTATTACATACTCTCATATAATGCTAACATGGCAGAATGAAGGGTAAAGACGCTAGATGAGAGATAGCCGAGACGACGCCAGCATTGTACAGAGGGGCTAGCCTTGCTAAAACAGGGAATCACAATATAGGCCAGGTTCTGCCAACGAAGAAGCGTATACCGGATGCTGCTCAGACAGAGATGTGATATTGTGTCTCACTCCGACAGGATGCAAGAGCCAGCTCATCATAGGGACGCTCGGAAAGAAAGAAAAAGTGAGGAAGGACATCAATTAAGTCTGAGTCTTTCGTTGCTCGAATAATGCTCACCACTGGAAGCAGATGCTCGAATAAATCTTATCCATCTGCCACGCTTGTGATTATGACGTCGCTCGAATCCATGGCGCTGAATAACAAGGACAAAAAGGAAAAAGGTCGTATAGACGATAGCTAGTACCCAATGCAACCAATGTGTATTTGCATAAACAAAAAGTGAAATGGGGAAGAAAATTCGTCAGCTATGTGATAAAAGGAAAAGACGCTCCATGCTAATGCTATGACGACAATAACATGTCGACTGAAGGTATGGTATGGTGAAAAAGAGTCTTTACGAGGATACTCTCATCTGGCATCAGACGGCGGCACTCAGTGGCTCCTGTTCAGGGCTTGAATTTTGCGCTTCCGTGACACCCTGGCCTCTACAGAGGGGACAGGAGTTTCGTCCGGTTGTTAACCACTAACGACAAATATTAGCGACGTCAAGATACCGATCTCTTTCGACGACATACCTGGTCAATACAGTCCCTGTGGAAGAGATGTTGGCATTTGTTCAATTGCCTAAGCTCCTCCGCTACTTCGTAGTCACTCAGGCATATTAAACAACGATCACCCTCAGGCATTTGGACGGCTCCAGCACCGTCCATGGCCTCGGCTACCAGAGATCCAGCGTATTCAACGACACGGAATAACCCGCCAGAGGAGCTCACATCCTCCTGAGTAGCAACCGGTGGCTTGGCTGGTCCCAATAGCGAGGAAAGTAAGATCATATCCTCGTAGGTCGGGTTCTAGTTTCGTTAGCTGTATCCAGATGGGGACTGTTACCATGGGGAAAATTCTTACATCTGTGAAAAGGCTCGGTGTGGCAATTGCTGGATGGTTTTCTGAAACATTCGTCCCAACAACATAGATCAACCAGCTCCGACCCACAGGAGGGGTTGCGTTATCGGGCTCCACGATACCATTCCGTCTGCCAGAGCCAAGATCACGGTGGCGGGCATATTCTGAATCGCTTCTACGTCGTTGGCGAGCGGTATTCGGTGGAACTCTGTCCTCGACAGGCTCAACAGTAGGCTGCGTTGACTGGTCCTCATGGACATGCGGCAAAGTGTTTGGCGGCATCGCGGAAGCAGAAGATGGCCTGCGGCTCGGAGTCGAAGCGCCTGACGGAGCGGTCGACAGGCCAGGATCCGCAGGTGTTGACGGAGGAGGATGGGGGCTAGGTGGGCTGCCTGGCAAAGAACTAGGCAGAGAAGAGAACGGGCTGCCAGCGCCTGTGTCAGAAAACCTGCGAGAAGTGCTGGATGACCCTGACTGATGCGAATGTTCATTATTGGCAGAAAGGCCGCTCGAGCCTCCAAGTGAGTGGCGGCTAGGAAATAGTCTTGATGGTCCATCAGGACGTGAAGGGAGGCTGGGACCACCATGCGAGCTGCGCATGCCTGGTGATAAGTATGGCAGTCGCAGCAACGCATCCAGACCATGCCCCCGGTTTGGTTGGTCGGTGCCGGGGCCATTTCCGGATGGAACTGACCTGACACCCACTGCGACTAGGGTAACTATACGTCCCTCTGGTCCAGGATTTTCCATTGGATTATCAACATCCATTCCATCCGCTTGGCCGGTGTTACCTGACTCCGTCGCGGAACGGTTCGTATTGCCAGCAAACCGGAAGACCCGCAAGAAATTAACCGGCGCTGGAGAGCCATTGTCTCCATTCGTGTTCTGTGTATCGTTGGATGTCGAAGGGTTGGTCTGAGCAGATGTAGCGTGTTGAAGACTCTGTATAAAATTCTCCAAAGAACCGTCTACCCCATCATTATCAAGAGCCTGGATATTCGGGAGCACCGGGCCAGTTGTGCCAGACAACTGAGCTGCAATAGCAGCAGCCGCCAGCTGAAGTACACGTGTCAAAGGCGTTTGTTCTTCTCGTCGCAAGACTCGAGATGGCCGTGCTCGCACGAAACCAGGAAGCTGGCGCGTACCTGCTGCTCCTTGTGCAGAATAATTTGAAGCTGGAGATTCTGGACGAGTATTGCGTACTGCTGGCTCAACAGAATCCAATTCATGGGGCTCATCAAAATCCATCTGACTATCAAAGGTTCCTGGGGGAGGAAGAAACTGATCACCAAAATCGGACTGCGATGGCGGCCGAGGCGCGTGTTCGGCGCTTGCGGACGGTAAGCTTGAGGTTTGCTGGCCGAAAATTTGGGATATCGGATTCGATAATGAACGGCGAACGCGATGGAGTCGAGCATTTCGACGCCATGTGCTCCTGCCGGTGTCCGCAGCACGATCAGGGTCAGGTTGAAGATTCGCAGGACTTGCAGACGTGTCTGCAGCCAGAGCCGAGTCATTCCGCGGAATAAAATAAGGTCCTCGAAGTGAGCGTCGTCTATTGATACCCCTCGATCCAAGTGAGCTGAAAGCGCTGAAACGACTGCTGTTATGGACAGCATCAGTTCTTGGTATTGTTCTTGAAACACCATGTCGATGAGCATGGCCTTCAGCTGGTGTCTCTTCTTCGCTGCTCAGAAGACCACGGATGACCGAGTTTGGTAAAAACCTGGACCCCAACCTCGACATAGTAGATTGCCTTCTTGCAGCCATACGAGCAAACGTCGCAGAGCGATACTCCTGTTGGCTTATTCCGAATTCCGGTCCATCTTCCTCCTGTATACTTCTCGAATTCCTCGCAATCCTCGATCCATCGTCAGATAGAAATGTCGGATGTTCGGACGCCTCCGTTACATCGCCCAAGCGGCCTGAAGGTAAAGTTTGAAGGTTGTCATTGGGCAGTTCCGTTCCCAGTGGGGTGCTGGTTTCCCCAGCTCGCTCGGAATGTTGTCTGTGGTTCATTTCTTCATCCCTATTTCCCCGGCCACGTTCCGTTCGAAAAAGCGCAAAGTGTGCTGGAAGGCTAATGCGGTGATGGTCTCTTTGCGTAGAAGAAGACTGTCCCATAGTAACAGCGTGGAAGCCCGGGGGACGTGGGGTGGGACTTCAAAAAGCGTCTACGGCCATGAAAAGGCAGGTATCTATGATGAAGAGATTGGGTCAATTAGCTAAATAATAAAAACATGAAGACAATCGTGGGACGCAACTGGGGCTTCAGGAGTAAGTCGAGCGGCCACTTGTCTTTTAAGGACGCGAATATCGCAAATGAACACTGGGGCTGATCTGATTCTATGACTTGACAACTCACTATTCGATAATCGGTTTGAATTATGTATGAAATTCAAGTATTCCAAAGGACATTGACCCAAAGACCTTCAGGGCCCGACCGTCAACGCTAAGAGTAAACGAAAGGCGGTTTCAGGGGTTGTGCATACGATATTGAGCAAACGGTATTTTGGGCTCCAAATTATGAGAAGCGCTAGAGGCAATAGACGGAAGGTCCAACCCAGGTACCAGGAGCAAGGGTCCTGTTGACAGCAACGTGCGGATTGCTGACGACTAGTAACTATTAATGGAACCCCACGACAAACAACGAAATCGAGTGAGGATTTTCTGAGAGAAATTTGGAAAAAGCGAATTTGGTTAGTAGCTGCCAGCAACCTGAAAGAGCGAGAAAAGGAATGCCCTGGGTGGTGTTATGTGTTGATAGACGAGGAAGGATGGGGTGTGAGTCGAAGCGCTCGACGAGAGAGCGCCGGCGATGAATGATAACGGACGGCGGCTGACAACTGACGGCGCGTTTTGCTTTCGGGGGAGAAGATGGGCGGCTGCGGCTGAGGCGCTAGTGGGTTATGTAATTGCTACACGTGATTTTGCCGATCGTGGCATCAAGTCTGTAGGAAGAAGTTGATGGCTTCATCTTTTGCGCTCTTTTTGATCTATAACGATTATAAGGGGTGTGCATCTGTCTGCTGTCACTTGATTATTTTGCTTTGTTACCGGGGCCTTTGAGCTCTGGTGCGGCGACACCTTACAGAGAGAAGAGTGACTAGTTTGAAAAGTAATTTCACTCTTCATGGACACCGGGGCTATATTACTGTTAAGAGACAAGCGAGACGCTTCCTGACCACCGGGGTCTTTATGGCTTCTTCAGAACCCTCAGCTTCAGCATTTGCCCTGCCACTTCCTTCATGGCAACAACCTACCAGTGTGCGCGTGGCTCGATATGAACCCAAGAAGCGCAAGAAGGGATATGACGATTGGGGTAATGATGTTGAAGACGCAGGCGACGAGACTACAGATGGTATTTCAGAGGCAATACCAGCCGCATCCTCTTTGATCTTGTCGCCGGAGGAAGCGCATCAGTATCATGTTGCAGGTCTCTCTTTTGACCAAGAGCTTCCAGGTGGACGCTTTCCTCATGCAGCGCCGAAGGATGAGTTGTCTCGTCGGGAAACTAAGGGCGAGATACTTAAGGGCTTGTCGACCTTGTCGCCTCCGGTTTATCCACCGCAGTCTGCCGCTTACCAGGGCAATCTCCGACTACAACATTTTGCCGTGCTCTCTGCCATTTTACATCGCTGTCTTCTAGAGCGGGATTATCTCCGTGCAGGGCGAGTATGGGGATTGATTCTCCGGGAGGAATATGGTGGCAATCCCATTGATGTGCGTAACGAAGGAAGATGGGGAATAGGTGCTGAAATCCTGCTTCGGCGTGGGCGACAGTTATCAGACATTGCATCAGCATCGGAAAAATTGGACGATGAATATCCCAAGCCAAATGCCTTCCCCTATGTCTGCTTCACAAGGGAAGGGTTCGAGGATGCGAAGCAGTATTACGAAAGACTCATCATTCAGCATCCGTATCGAAAAGCCGCTCCGGATGCGATAAGTGCGCTACATTTCTATCCAGCCATGTTTGGGCTTTGGATATATGTCACTCAAGAGGAGAGTAACGCCGCTCGGGATTCACTACAGCTCCATCACCGTGAGGACTCTTCCAACGAGCTTTCAGATGAAGAAGGGTTCGATAGCCACGGTACTTCTGGCAAAAAGAAACAGAAAATGGCTGCAGAAATACGTAAAAGGGAGCTGGAACACGCGCAGCAAATTGCAGCTCGCATGGATGAGGTCATCGTATCCCCTCCGTACTCGGATTCTCCCGAGCTTTTGGAGCTCAGGGGTATGCTATCACTTTGGATTGCCGACTTGTTTGTCTTATGTGTACCGCAACCAGAGAGGGAATATCAATATCTCGATCCCGAATACAGCGATGCTGCACCTGCAGATGACTTGCCGGGTTCGATCCAAGAAAGGCGTGAGCAGAGGTTGGCTATGGAAAAGAGGCAGGCAGAAATTTCGAAATCTATAGGATATTTTGAGAAAGGAAAACATCGCAGCAGGGGCGTGTCCCATACGCTTGAGAACCTTCATATTGATGATGAGGGAGACTCGTATATGAGTTGAACTGGCAAGGTGAGGGCTGCTTTTTGATAAAATAGGGATCATTCAAGGCTGTATATTAGCTGAGGTTGTACAGCATTTGGCGGCCGCGAACTATATATTGTTTGTCTGGAGCACTCTTGATTATGCTAGACCCCGACCAGAATCACTAGGACCGTGCCGGTAGTTTTACATAGCAGAGAATAAAATCAATAATATCCGTCTTGTTTCTCTCTTTTCATTTCCTTTTACCTTCCTGTCTTCCTCTTGCAACCAACAAAATCAGCAAGTTAATTGACACGTGACCTCGTGCCAACTCGCGTCGGAATTAATTCTTCTCGCGTCTTCACCCAACGATCTGGCAATCACAAATCGACGCCCAACAAAGACTGAAGAAATCACCGCTCCACAAATGGGCAAGACTTCACTTCATTTGGCACAGAGAGGAAGGTGTTGATGGCTAGCAATATCCTTTCATTTAACGTTGTTCTTTGACCTTGGAGCGGCGGAGTTCTGAACGGAAGAACCATGGGGGTGGGAGACTATATTCATTCTAAAGAGTCCGGCCAGTATCGTGCTGCCGCCAATGAGGCACCGAACCAGCAACGACAGTTTCTAGCTGAACAGGTGAAGGTTGAGGTTCCGGCTACGAAATTGATGGCACCTGTTCCTTTGGGACCCGGTATGGCTGGTCTGCCGAATGCCCAAGAAGAGGGTGCTGAACAGGGGGACCTGTTCGATACAGATGTCGAAGGGATTGATGAATCAACCATTGGTGGAGCGAGCGTCGCAGATACTGAGGAGCTTAGAGCGCAACCTTCCCGGATACCTCAGCCTCAGCAGCCTCGATTGCCGTCTCAAGAATCCAATATGCCCCAGAACCAAGATACCGATTCAAGGTCACTATATCAATTCCGCCATGGGCGTCGTCCGTACCAATCCAGTTGGTACGAGAATTTAGGAGAGAAGGCCATGAGGTCCGCAGGATTCGAGTCTGACGATGCTGACGACGACGCAAGCCAGTTGACCTCTGTTCCCGGGGATGACGAGCCAAATGACTGGTACTTCTCTAACAAGCACCGCATGGGCCCTGATGAGCCACTGAGCAGGCGCTTGGAGAACTTCTGGAATGCTAGCAAGAGAATGCCTCACAGGTCGACATCCCAGGTTAATTTGGAGACCAAAATTCCAGCATTGACCCCGTCAAATTCCGATCCCAAAAGGATGGATCAGACGTTGCCTGGAAGCGCGAGCAGAAAGATCACACTACCTCGTAGTATGACTGCAACTCCCAGGACCAGATTCAGTCCACCAAAGCCTTCACTTCTCGAACAGCTAGATAACTCACCTACCCGTCGAGCTGGTGGATCGCGAACACGGCCTAGACGGTCAAGCGTGATTGATCTCCGCCAGCGGAACAACGGCGATGACACAAACTTATTTACAATCGACAATGATAAACAAGGTAGCCTTGACGGCCAGTCGATGACCGCTTTTGATATAACGAACGTGGTGGCTCTCGACGAGGACGACACAATACAAGATCCCTTTTTCAAACCAGACCGGAATGGAACCGGCCTAACCCCCTCCATCTCGAAGAAACGGCATCTGGAAGCGGACTACCCGCCAAATATCCTATATCAGAAATCATTTGAAGACCTCCAGGCAGAACCGTTTGAGCGCTCTCCTCCCGCTACTACCCCTGCACGACACTCCCCTCTACACGACCAAGATATCGGCCCAGAAGACAGATACTCCCTGTTAGTGAATCTGTCCGAACAGGACCGCCGGAGCTATCTCTCAAACCTCTCAATTGATGAATGGGAAGCTTGTGGAGATGTGTTGCTCGTGCAATTCAGCGACATGCTCACGAAGATGAAGGACCTGCGCCATGCTCGTCGAAAGACAGTCGCTATCTTCGAGGAAGAAATGAGGCGAAGGAACGGCGTCGTCAAAGAGCAGAGCCACGAGATATCCACCAAGCTTGACGGCATGCGGACCGGAGGCGCGGAAGTCTTGCGTGGACGTACTCCTTGAAAAAGATTCCGTTTTCTCCTCTTGATATCATCCATACTAAGTGCCGTTACTATACGATCTATTCCGCCTAATGAACCCCGGACCTGTTTGCATTGATACGCATGTGGTGAAATTGTTTTTTCCCGCTAGTTTTTCGGACCTTCTGCCAAATGTGTTATTATTTTTTGATCATGTGGAATGACTTGAGATTGCTCTACTTGATCACCATTTTGTTTTGTCATTGAATTTACTCTTTGCCAGCTTCATATGTATACCCGAGAATGCATGATTTTTACTCAATAATAGGAATTGTCCAAGTCGATCCATGGATATTATCTCTCAATACTCAACATTTCCTTGTACAAAAATGTCCGAAAAACTAAAAAGCATAACATCGCTGCCAACACACCGGAAAGGAACAACAGGTCAAATGTAGAGTATGCCTTTGGTGCTTGGGGAGTATGTCTAGAGTCTGGGGCATATCCAAGAATTAAGGGTAGACAAAATCACCCACTCGATAATCGCTATAGAAACCAAGCCATTGAGAAACCATCATCAAGAAGTAGAGGAGTGAAAGTAGATATAACATGGTCTAACTGGAATTCGCGTTCAGTTCAAAGAGCGTAGCCAGCCTCTTGTAATCATCAAGCAGCGTGGAGACATCTCCTATCGTGAGTTCACTGGCATGTTGGGCATCAATAAAACGTTGAATTGGCGGGTCAAATTTAGGCGGGGCACCACTATTAGGAACACGTTCCGTTTGTGGTCGTGTTGCTGGCACCCTTGCCCTCTCTGGCAGAGCGGGCGACGCTGGTCCGCTAGGGCTGTCGGAAGCACTGCGGCCGAAGCTCTTGATCATGCCTGGGATGTGGTTGAGCGGGTTGAGGGTGTTCCCGAAGTTCCTCACCGATTCCAAAGGTGTCGACGGCGAAGGAGTCGCTGGAGTGGGTTGTGTAATACCCGGCAAGAATTGATCCTTTACTGACCTTCTTCCGCTGCCCTGGGTCCGAGCACTGTCGGTACTCCGGTCGCGTGGTGTTCTACGCCCACTGACCAGGCCTATAAAGGATTCTTCTGTTTTAGCGTTCACGTGTCTTAATGGAGGGCGTTCTGTTGAAACGGAGTCCTTGCTCGCATTATCTTCCTCGGCCAGATTCTTATTATCACCAGCAGCTGGGTAAGCAACAAAGTGACGAGCTTCTGCTAGGGTTTTCGGCAATGTCGGTGTATTTCCGTCTTTCCCGGACTGTAATTCTTTAAGTTGCCCAAAGACAAAGTTGAAGCTGGTATCCAATGATGCACCAAGATTTTTGATGCCCTGATCGGCAGTGTTACGGACGACATCATTAGCCGCGCCAAGCATCCTCGAAGGAGGCTGGAGCAAGTTATTCAAACCCCGTTGAGGGGCCGTCGAAGATTGAACTCTGGGTAGCGATTCCGAGGCGGCTTTATCTCTCGGTTTTAGAATTTCGGGAGAGGCAGACACGGCAGTTACTGAAGGCGCGGTGGCCTCCCCGGTAGTATTGAGTGCTTCAGAAGGCGTTGCATCATTGTCAACGAGCTTGACCTGACCATCTTGTACCTCCTCTGCTCGCAGTTCCGAGAGTTCAACGTTTTCCAGAAAGGTGATCGATGCTTCCAAATTGGTCAGGCAATATGCAGTTTCACCATCAATCTTGCTGGAAGATCGGAATCGTTGTATAAAGAGAAGGTTGCTTATGGCATTAATTCCCTCAGGAGGGCAGCTGATCAGCGTATAGATTAATGTGGGTAAAATCTCATCAGCGGAAGAAGAAGACGGAAGGAGTTTCGTTAAAGCATCCACAATAGCCTTATGCGCATACGAAAGATGCCGGAGCTTCCCAAGTGGGTACTTCTCTTCATTCATCTTCGCCAGGCGTTCGCAAGCAATAGAGATATGATCATTGGCTTCTTTTTGCTTGTCCTCATCGATGGCGCCAATGTCGATGTCAATTCCTAGATCCTTCAGATTGATCCCAACCAAGAGTAGTGCTGCGGTTTTCGAGCGCAATTTCTCGTCTCTGACTTCATCCAGGGTCGTCCTATGTCGCCATATCTTGTCGTAGACGGCCTCACAAGCTCTTCGTTCCACGGCTTCCTCCAAGGCAACACGCTTATGAGAAAGGAACTTGCGCGCTTTTCTTCTTTCTGCAACCTCGGATGCTGTTAACATTTGCCGACTGGAAGCAGCCTCTTCAGCGCCACCTTTGCTTTTGGGTTCGTTTTTCGGAGGGGGCTGAGGCGACGGGTCGCGATTTATTCGTGACGCTAGAGCTGAAATATGCGTTTCTATGTGTGATTCGGCACGACTATAGAAATCTTGGAAAAGATCGGCCACTCTCTCGATCGTTGGAGGAGATGAATGAACCTTGGCTGAGAGGGAGTTGACAAAACTAGCATTCAACCAGACGTTAGTTTTCACCGTGCATTATAGATTTAAACCAGATGTTCCACGGTACCGATCAGTCAAGCTCATTAGCTCGATTGGAAGCTCTTCTGGGTGCTCCTGAACGTTCCGGGAAAGGGCTGAGCCTCCATCCCCTTGCTGCTCATCGTCTCCGGGTTCCAAATCAGAGGCATGTCCCTTTTCAAATAGATCAGGGCCGCCATCTTGATCCTCACCATCCCCCGATAAAGGCAGCGGTGCATCGGAGTCCGATATGACCGTTGACTGCACGGTCCTGGCCCTCGTACGGGCAAAAGGCCTCGCGTCTGGACTCTCCATTCTGGGGAACGAACTAGCTGTGTGTAGAGGAGGCTTGTCAGGGCTCTTTTCGGACGACATCATCACTAAATCCCTGGTAATAAGCGGACAGCCTCGGATAGCCTTAACGTCCAGCTGATAGGCTCATTCATGCAGATCAGTATGTTTGCAATGAACGATCTGGCAGGCCAGTTTGTTTCGAGGTAGCTTCGCAAAGACGGTAGCTCGCGCGTGCCGCTACTCGTCAAAAGTGTCCATATTTGGCAGTGAGCCCGACAAACCAAGGCGCTGGTAGTTCTCGTCGGTGGTGGTGCGGAGTGATATCGCTTTGGTGGAGGGATGGCGTGCACGTGCCACCTGACTTGGACTTCAGGTACGGAGCAATACTCTGTACCACGTACATATTTACACCGACCAAAACGGCGCTTTCTGTTCACCAAAAGGCATGAAGCCGCCTGACTCGCTGCTCCGATATACCACTAATATTGACTTCAACAAGTAACTGAGTTGAGATCACGCATCACGTGCTCCGCCGGGCATCACGTGCGATGTCAGACCGCAACGTCACCACCCTGAGAACAACCGCATATCAACCGTTGAATGTCCGGAGGGAAATGCGATCTCCTTCTCATCCTCAACACTGTTTTCTCATCTGCACATCGTTATGGACCGTGACCACAGACGCTCGAAGAAGCGGTCTTTGCGGGGGAAGGGTGTTTTAGGGCTGGTCTTGTCGGTGTCGTTGTTCTCAAGTGCCGTCTCTGCCTATGCGCCTGTATACTTCGGTTCCCCGTCGAGGGACTCCCCCTTTTTACCACCTCCACAGATCCCCTTGGCTGGATCTCCTTCATCTGAGGAGACGCATGAATTTGTAAGTGCATAAGCCGAGTATTATCTTTTGATCAGCAGCGTGTACTAACCATAGATCTGTCCAGTCTCTTCGGCATATTTTCCATCGGGGAACTCATGAACACCCCGATCTCCACCAGAGACTCGATATCGAACCGGATACTCGTTTGATGACCGTTTCCGAAAATGGCGAGACGATCAAGCCTGCAGCCCTGGACACCAAGCTGACTGCTTCCTCGAAACCGATTACTATCCAACGACTTGCGGATCGGCGGCCTTCGGTTATTGAAGGGTATCTACAAGCTGCGAGATCTACCGGGGAGGTGGCTGCTTTATCACCGGCGGACTGGGTGATGGACACGGTCAAAGGACCTAATGTCAAGTCAAAATCAAGTGTCCTGGCATTTGCATTGATGACTGCCAACGACTATGTCGAGGTGCCGGGCACAGGGAAATGGCATAATCTCGATAGCGGTCGTTTTAATTACTCATCGAGCTTTGGGTGGAACAGTGATGGCCTGAGAGGCCATATTTACGCGGACAAGACGAATAGCACTGTGATTATTTCTTTGAAGGGGA
Organism: Aspergillus sp. MA 6038; assembly: GCA_003004525.2. Taxonomy (NCBI): domain Eukaryota; kingdom Fungi; phylum Ascomycota; class Eurotiomycetes; order Eurotiales; family Aspergillaceae; genus Aspergillus; species Aspergillus sp. MA 6038. The sequence continues at coordinate 62,269 of PQME02000109.1, read as the reverse complement.
CATCGCCAGCTCTCTTCGACGGCGCCGGCACGACCACCAATGACAAAGTTAATGATAATCTCTTCTTCAGCTGCTGCTGTGGACAGGGAGGCTCGTACCTTTGGAGAGAGTCCTGTGATTGCATGCAGTCAACATACACAGCAAACTTGACTTGCATCGTGGAAGCTATGAATGATGAGAACCGATACTATCGGGCTTCCATGGATCTCTACTCGAACGTGACCGAGCTGTATCCAGACTCAAACGTCTGGCTGACAGGTCATTCTCTGGGAGGGGCGATATCTAGTCTGCTAGGACTGACTTTTGGACTCCCAGTCGTCAGTTTCGAAGCTATCCCCGACGCACTGCCAGCAGCTAGGTTAGGACTTCCAAGCCCGCCTGATCATGATCCAAGGTTTCCGCAGAAACGGTTGTATACAGGTTCGTATCATTTTGGACATACCGCCGATCCCATCTACACGGGGACCTGTACTGGTATTGGTGCGACCTGCACATGGGGAGGGTACGCCCTGGAAACAGTATGCCACACGGGTGAGCTGTGTGTCTATGACACAGTGAAGGATTTAGGCTGGCGCAGCGCGATCGGTACACACCGCATTGAATCTGTGATCACCGACGTTCTCGAAGCCTACGATACGGCACCGCCATGTGTCGCGGAAGAGGAATGCTACGACTGTGAGCTTTGGAAATTCTTCCGAAGCAATGGATCCGAAACCACGACGACTTCGACAACCGCGCCGACTACCTCGACCACCTCATCCTCTCCAACTAGAACGTCGACTTGCCAGACTCCCGGGTGGTGGGGATGTCTCGATGAGACTACAACAACTGGTCCCACGACCTCCGAACCTACGACCACCACTGCAACTACTTCAACGTGCAAGACACCGGGTTGGTTCGGCTGCAAAGACCCGACTACGACAACCTCCGCGACACCCGCCCCGACACTTACGACGACCATACCGACCGAGACGTCTACCACCACAACGTGCAAGACACCGGGCTGGTTCGGCTGCAATGACCCGACGACGACCACCAGCCCACCCGTTTCATATCCGCCTACAGCAACCTCACCCCCAACTGCAACCGCAACAAGCAGCACAACATGCGCAACGCCGGGGCTCGTTTGGGGCTGCTGGGACGACTCTACAAAGACTACGAACGATCACCCTATCACCTCTGCTCCCACCATCAGCAACACAGCTGGGTCCTGACCCTCTTCAACTTCCACCGGGGGAGGGTATCCCCCAACAGAGGGGTTTCATGCTTCTTTTTCGGGCTTATATGTCTTTATTCCCCACAGACTGCCACACCTTAGCCATCTTAATACGGGAGATTTTTGATAGAGAGCGCTGCAATTTATCCCTGCACGCAAGCAAGCAAACATACAGCACACGACCGTCAACGAACCTTTTTTCATTTGATAGTTATCTTGGAATAGCGTCTATTCAGGGTGTTTTTTTCCCTTTTTTTCCTCTGTCTTGACCTTGCTTTTTTTGGTTACTGTTGACCATCCTCTTGGTCTATTCTATGCATATGCATTTCTGGATCCTTCGTTCATCAATCGTCAAGCTGGATGGCGGCTAGGGACTCAGACTTGGCTTGGAGACGGTCATACTATAAAGGATACTTCTACGTCTTAAAGAGCGAGATATATATATATACATTCTTGATTCAATGAATTGAATACTGGCCAAATATTTGGAAACATATGAAGATCAATGATCGCTTGCAAGAGAGCAAAGAGGGCGTAAGAAATCGAGTACAAGATTATATAAATAAGACATATCAACAACGTGACATTTGCAATTTTGCTATTAGTAATAAGTCATTCATTTTTTTGCCCTTGGCTACTACTAGGCTACAGACGAGCAGACGTGGAATCCGCCGCCTTGGCCTCGGTAGCCTTCTCCAAGCGCTGACCCAAATCGGGGTTGACGCGATGGAACATCTCATAGGTCTGTTTCCGCACACGCGGGTGGGCATTACACAGATGCCCCGAGACGTTCTTGACGAAGTTATCCTGCTGACCGGGCTGGCGGCCCAGGACCTGCCAGAGGCCGTTGGGCTGGACGTAGTCCTCGTCGGAGACGGGGTACTGCTCAGCGACGACGGTGCCGGTCCATTTCTCGTGCTCCTGGCTGGGCTTGACGGGCTTGTACTGTAGGGGGCGGAAGGTGGAAGGGTAGTTGGGGTTGGCGCCGTAGTTGCCGTTGACGTTCATGACGCCGTCGCGTTGCCAGGGGCTGAAGGCTTTGAGCGGACAGTTGATGGGGATCTGCTCTGCGTTGCCGCCGAGGCGGTGCCGGTGGGTGTCTGGGTAGGAGAAGAGGCGGGATTGGAGGACGGGGTCGGCGGAGGGCTCGACGCCGGGGACCATGTGCGAGGGCGAGAAGGCGGCCTGCTCAACCTCGGCGAAGTAGTTCTGTGGGTTCTGGTTGAGGGTGAAACGGCCGAAGCGGCGCAGGGGCACGTCGGCCTGCGGCCAGACTTTGGTCAGGTCAAAGATGCTCCAGCGGAACTTCTCGGCCTGCTCGGGGCTGAGGACCTGCACGTAGCAGGTCCACGAGGGGTTCTCGCCGCGCTGAATGGCATTGAAGAGGTCCTGGGTATGCCAGTCCGGGTTGCCAGCGGCGAGCTGACCGGCCTCTGCGTCGGTGAAGGTCTTGCTGCCCTGGTCAGTCTTGCAGTGGACCTGCACGTAGTTGAAGGAGCCGTCGGGCTTGATCCACTTGTAGGTGTGGCCGGAGTAGCCGTTCATGTGGCGGTAGGAGTAAGGGGTGCCGCGGTCACTGAAGAGGTGCATGACCTGATGCGCGGACTCCTGGTGGGTGGAGAGGTAGTCCCAGAACATGGTGGCATCTTTCAGGTTGGTCTGGGGATTCCGCTTCTGGGTGTGGATGAAGATGGGAAACTTGGCGGGATCCCGCAGGAAGAAGACGGGAGTGTTGTTGAACACCCAGTCCCAGTTCCCTTCTTGGGTGTAGAACTTGAGGGCAAACCCACGAGGGTCGCGAGCACTGTCGGGGGAGCCCTTTTCACCCCCCACCGTGGAGAAACGAGCAAACATCTTGGTTTTCTTGCCGATTCCCTTGAGCATGTCGACGACGGTCAGATCACTTATGTCGTCCGTCACCTCGAATTCACCATAGGCGCCAGCACCCTTGGCATGCACGACGCGTTCGGGGATCCTCTCGCGGTCAAAGTGTGCCAGTAGATCGATCAAATGGAAGTCCTGAAGCAGGAGAGGGCCATTGGGGCCGACGCGCTGGGCCGACTCGGGGTCCATGACGGGACAGCCATTGGAGGTGGTGTAGACGGGAGTTTCATTGTAGCGGTAGGTGCCTGCATAGGTTAGCCTATATCTTTTCCAAGAGAGGGGGGGGGAGATAGGTAGGGGACATACCAGGTTCGTCGTCTTTGCCCATGATTGCTAGCGTCAGTAAACGATATAGTAGTCAAGAGAGGAGAGGAGAGTGAGGAGACGAAAGGACGGGAGCGGGGTTTATATAGGGCACCGTGAAGCCGGCCCTACCAGCATGGACGGACAGGCCAGACCAGCACGGTTTACACAGCGGGAAGCGCCATCACCGAGGCGCATTAATAATGGGCCGTGCCTGGGCTCATTCCAGCAAGCATTTCCCGCCGGGAGAGCCTTTCCCCGCAGACTGACTGCTATGGCCACTGCTCCGTCCGGCGTCTGGCGACAGCGACTTGGACCTTCTCAAAGAGGGAGAGTCTTTTCCCCGCACTGCCAGATGTGGAAACCAATCAGACGCGGCCCAATGTCAGAAACCTGGGGATCTGTGGCTTACTCAGGTCTGCTGGTCTTGCCCGATGGGGTTAATTTATGCAGGTAGCAGTAGTTATACAAGTACAAGTACAGAGTAGACAGAGTTACGGCGGTTAAGAGTCCTCACAGCGCGCAGAACTCCTCCATCTGGAGTACGGTGGAAACGGAATTACCGCGGCGGAAGATCCGGATCCTTCCGCGGGATTCCCCTCATTCATCATTCAGCGTAAGCATTCCGGAGGAACACAGGTGTACTCTGTATGGAGTACAAGTAGACAAGTATAGTATAACACCAACAAATCATACACGGGCAGCTAATTCTTTGGAGATGTTCCCTGGTCCGGCTTCTTCCCCGCAATGCTCCCGACAGCATTACCCGTCGACTGGCCCACTCCCTTGGCCGTATTGCCCAGTCCCTCCGACGCACCACCAACCGTCTTGCCCAAACCCTCTGTCGCGCCGCCTACCGTCTTGCCCAGTCCGCCCACGGTGCTGCCCACGGTGCTACCCACGCCGGACACGGTCTTGTCGACGGCGTCGCCGAGGCTGCCAAAGAAGCCGGCTGTTGGGTCAGCTTCGTAGCACTTGGTGTTGGATAGGAGTAAATTACTTACACATGATGAAGTATAGAAGAGGATGTATTACTGTAGAGAATATGTTTTGTGTTCTGTGTCTGGTTCGATCGGGTCAGAGGTGCAGTCCGTTCAAGGTTGACGTGGCGGATGTAAGGGGAGGTGAAGTTCAGCCAGTTGACTGCCGCCATGATATCATATGACCACTGGCCAATTAGGGCCAGGCCTATAATTGTACTCCGGATGTAGAAGTGTACGTATAGGTATATACTCCGTATACTCCGTAGCTCAGGTATGCCTATGACAAGAGGGAAATGACAATCCTCATCTCCTGCTCCTTCAGCTGCTCCTGCTGCCATGGCGTCTGCCCACTCTGCTCATCAAACGTAGTTGCCATGTCAAAATCCAACCAGAGAACCCTCTCCTCCCCCTCCGAAAACGCCATGTTATGCCCGACATCGTTATGCAACACCCCCGCCTCGTGGATCTTCCCCAGAATCCCGAGCGCCGTCTCCCGCCGTTGGTCCGTACACGTCTCCGCGTTTAACTGCTGCAAACCGGGGATATACTCGAGTAGGATCGCACAGGCACCCAGCGACTCGTCGACACACGCCGGTACTGGCGAAGGGAGCAGATTCCGATCGAAATCCTCAATGACCCCGTGGAACTGTGGGACGTAACCCATGTCGCAGAGGCCATGGGATTGCAGCCGCTGGTACGCTTTGATTTCGCTGTACACCGGGGGCTGTTCGCCCTCTTGGTGTTCGGGGTAGATGAAGTGCTACAGATATGAGACGAGGTCCAGTCCTAGGCTGGGGAATCTGGCTTACCACTTTCATGGCATATTGTTTGCCGCGGATGGTGACGAGATAGCTGGCACTCCAGTCGCCGGCGTGTAGGTTTGCCCTGAATTCGATCTCATGCGTTGAGACCACGATCCCATCCACGGTGAAATGCTGTCTTTCCTCCATTTTGGCTCTGTAATGGAGATGAGCGGTGTTTGTCGAGGCTTATGTCCGAGGTGGTAGATGACTTGCATTCCCAGCCGTGGGACGATAACCGGAGACACGATGAGGCTCAACTTGTCGACAGGAATAATATTCCGGGTTACTCATGCCCCTTTGGTCACTGATACGGACTCTGGCTGACTCCGGCCTGTATCACCTGGATGTACCAGCCTTGCGCCAGGCCACGGGATACATTCGTGAGCACCACGAATCAGAGACTTCCATTGCCAGTCCTCCGGTGCTGCCATCATAAGAGGCTTACTGGATCTGACTTGTGTGATACTGGGAGACTTATACACAAACATTGGCTGTGGCATCTCGATGGCATGGCGCATCGGTATGAGCGTCTCTGTCGGTGTTGAGGATATGGGCAAAGCAGGCACATATAAAGGCCTGGCTGCTCCGTCCAATGCTCGATTCACCATCAATCATCACTCATCCAGTCCGTTCTCTATAGTCCCAGCTATACTGTCAACATGCTCTTCAACCCAGCCAAGTTGCTCTTCACTCTGCTCGCTCTCATGGCCCTCCTGACCACCGTCCTCAGCATTAACCTACACCAACACACCCGTCCCAACTGCCACGGAAAACGCGCCTCCTGCACCCGCCTGCAGCCGCGAGTCTGCTGCAGGTCCCCGCGCAGCTTCTCCGCCGGCAGCTGCCAGGGCTGCACCTCCACCGACTTCCACCTGACCTGGAACTGGTCGGGCCGCAAGGCCTGCGGCCGCAACGCCAAGTCGACCAACGGCGGCCGCTGTCTGTCCGGCAACTCGAACCTGCGCGGCCACTCGTGGTGCCGCCTCTGTCGGACGAAGAGGGAGGAGGACGGTGAGAGTGCGACGTGCACGAGCACCGTGGAACCTTCACTCTTGGAGATTGGATCCAAGTGGTTCCAGTTGAATGATACTATGGCGGTGGAACACAAGGATGCGCTTTGGGATTTGTGGCATCGCGAGGCCGAAGATGCGGACGTTCAAGACCATCTTCTGGCGTATGCGGAGGGTGCCACGGAGCCGGTGGACGAGGGGGACCAGGACCCTATGGAGGGCTCTATGTAGTCGTTGCCTCAGTTGCCAACTCCGCAAACCGGTCAAGGCCACTGTCTGCATGGCAATGTCTGCTGAGACACTTGTCAGGCTTCTTTACATTGTCCCATCTTTGGCAACGCGCTTTCATAGCAGACAATCTACTCTATTCTTATTTTAGTGCGGTCAATCTTAACTATGGCTTGGCTTTTTATTTTATATTTTTTCCTTTTTAGTGCATTTGTTCCTGACGGCGTTCCTGACTCTCCTGACATTTCTGACATCTGACATTCCCGACAACCCTGACAGCAGTTGATCTTGATTTCTCTCTTCCCTGACTATTCTTACTCTAAACAATGAACCAAGTTACCCCGACCATGGTACTCGTACAGCAACCGTGCCGTCGCACTCCGCGGTGCCATCCAGTGGGGTTGCTCCACTGCTAAAAAATCCGTATCGTGTGCTCCATCTCCCGCCGCTCTGACTCTGCTCGATAACACCTCCGGCCAATCCTCCCATTCGTCCCCATCGACCGGTCCCCGATCTCTTTCCCTCACTTGAGCTGCTCCGTGCCTTGCAATTGCTTTGCCAATGGCCAATCCCAAGGCACAGGATGCCATCGCGTCCGCCACGGTCGAGGAGCCCACCCCGTCGCCGACGCCGGAGCGTTCCAATTCCACGTCGTCCGTGAGCAAGATGGTCCGGGGGGCCAAGGCGGCGACCGATAAAGAGCAGAAGATGACCCTGTTGCAGGGCATCCGGACGTATCCCAAGGCGGTTGCATGGAGCGTGCTCATCTCCACGTGTATCGCCATGGAGGGCTACGATATCAGTTTGGTGAACAATTTCTACGCTTTTCCCACCTTCAATCGGAAGTATGGGCAGTTAATGGCGGATGGATCCTATCAAGTCCCAGCTCAGGTATGTTGTTTCGTTGTTTTTCTTCCCTCATTGGTTGTCTGCTGCCAGTAGGAAAAAAAGCTGACAATTTTCAGTGGCAAGCAGGTCTGAGCAACGGCGCGTATGCCGGAGAAATTATCGGTCTTTTCATCAATGGCTGGGCGTCGGAACGATTCGGATACCGTTACACTCTCATGGCTTGCCTTGTTCTGGTCTGCGCCTGGACCGCCATCTTCTTCACAGCTCCCAACGTGCAAGCCCTCCTCGCCGGCGAAATCCTCTGCGGAATCCCTTGGGGTGTCTTCCAGACCCTCACCGTCACCTATGCGTCCGAAGTGTGTCCCGTGGCCCTGCGAGGCTATCTGACGACCTACGTGAACTTCTGCTGGGGTCTTGGGCAATTGATCGGGATCGGGGTGATCAAGTCGATGTTGCAGCGGGATGATCAATGGGCATACCGCATTCCGTACGGACTGCAGTGGATGTGGCCGGTCCCCCTGCTGATTGTGATCTCCCTTGCCCCGGAATCGCCATGGTGGCTGGTTCGAAAACACCGCATCGAAGATGCCAAGCGCTCGCTGCAGCGATTAACCAGCGTGCGCCAGGAGACCGACTTTGACGCAGACGAAACCGTCGCCATGATGGTCCACACAACCGCCCTGGAGGAGAAAATCACCAAGGGTGCCAGCTATCTGGATTGCTTCCGGGGCACAGATCTCCGCCGAACGGAAATCGTCTGCATGGTCTGGGCCATCCAAAACCTGAGCGGCAATTCCTTCTCCAACTACTCCACCTACTTCCTGGAACAGGCGGGCCTGGCCACGTCCAATGCATACTCCTTCGCCATGGGCCAATACGGCATCAACATGGTGGGCGTGTTTGGCTCCTGGCTGCTGATGACCATGGGCATCGGCCGTCGCTCTCTATACCTCTACGGGCTCTGCGGGCTCTGCGCCATGCTCTTCGTCATGGGCTTCCTGGGTCTCGTCCCCGAAGCACACCGCGACGCGGCCTCCCTCGCCACGGGCTCCATGATGCTGGCCTGGGCGCTCTTCTACCAACTCACCGTCGGAACAGTAACATACTCCCTCGTCGCAGAGCTCTCCACCCGCAGACTCCAAATCAAAACCGTCGTCCTGGGCCGCAGCCTTTTCAACGTCGTCGCGATCGTCTGCGGCGTGCTAACCCCCTACATGCTCAACCCGAGCGCCTGGGACTGGGGCAACTATGCCGGCTTCTTCTGGGGCGGCATCTGTTTCCTCTGCATCGTGTACACCTTCTTCCGCGTCCCGGAGCCCAAGGGCCGTTCGTTCGCCGAGCTGGATATGCTCTTCGAACGTAGGGTTAACGCCCGCAGATTTGCACGCACCCACGTCGACGTTTTCGGCGAGACTATCCAGGGCCAGGTCGTGCATGAGTATCAGAATAGCCAGAAGGCCGCAAGCGCGGATGTCGCGCAGGTCGAAAAGGGACCATCGGATCACGACTCGAAATGAAGCTATGATATTTTAATCCTCCTTGCATGCATACGACTCGGCACGTGAAACTACTAACTAAAGCTTGTCGACTAATGTATTAATAGCGTTCTTGTGGATATTTAACCCTTCTGTACATACTTTTAATTTGACGGCTCAATGATCTTATCTGTGCTTAAGTCTGCTGATAGAATAATACCGAGCTCATTCCTATAGATCCAATACATTCTACTCGTGTGACCACTCAGGCTTGGCCTTTTCAGTGAAAGCCTTCATGCCTGGAAGTTGTTAGCATAGCATAGCATGCGAAAGGGAAAATAGGAAAGACATACCAATCTTTTGATCCTTCGTTCCGAAAAGGCTGTGGAACAACCGCCGCTCATACTCAACACCCTCCTTCAGCGGTAGCTCTTGGCTCTTATCCACAACCTCCTTGCCCGCCAGGACGGCAATCCGGCTATAGCTCGAGATCTTCTCCGCTATGGCAATCGACTTCTCCAACAACTGCTCCTGGCCGCCCTCGACCACCTGCGACGCAAGGCCCCACTCACCGGCTTCCTTGCCGCCGAACATGTCACCCGTCAGGATGATCTCCATGGCCTTGCTCTTGCCCACCGCGCGGGTCAGACGCTGCGACGCTCCCGCGCCGGGGATCACACCGAGCTTGATCTCGGGCTGCCCGAACTTGGCGTTCGTCGTGCAGTGCAGGATGTCGCACATGAGGGCGAGCTCGCAGCCGCCGCCCAGCGCGAAGCCCGAGACCGAGGCGATAACGGGCTTGCGGATGTTGTTGGCCAGGTGCGACCAGGGCGCGATGAAGTTTTGGGAGTATGCGGAGGAAAAGGTGAGGGGGGCCATTTCCTTGATGTCGGCGCCAGCTAGATAAGTGTTAGGGACGACCGGATAGAGGCGGGATGGGCCGGGAGGGAAAGGGTCATACCAGCGAAGGCCTTTTCGCTGCCCGTGATGACAATAGCGCCAATTTCCTTGTTCGCCTCATAGTCATTCAGCGCATCGTTGAGCTCGCCCATCAGAGTGGACGACAAGGCATTGAGGGCCTTGGGGCGGTTCAGTGTAACTGGTATCGCTACATGAGCATCCTGCTACCTGCCATGGGTATAGGAATAGTGGAATGCAGTCACGTACTCAATCCGACACTGGGCTTCGGAGTCGAAGTGAGAATGGTCTCATAGCTCTTCGCGGCAGTTGTCGAAAAGGTCCTGCCCGCTCGGTTAAGGTAGAAAGGTGAGGAGATGGCGGGCTTGGAGACGAGGAATCGGGTGCAGCGCTGAGAGAACATAGTGGCTGGCGTGTATATAGAAATTCGGATATTTCAACGAACACAGCAGAGAACACAATCTGTGAAAGGTAGTGGCCGGAAGAAGAAAAAGTGAAGCTATATACAACCGCGGCTAAGCTCCCCGCAATGGCCGACGACAACCGCAGCTCCCGGCACGTGATATATACTGTATGACTAATATATCATGTGACTTCTGAAACCAGCTGAGGCGCAGTTCCGTTCCTGGATGTGGCTGATGCAGGGACTGTGGCGCATGTTTTTGGTGATGGCCGCAGTGGACACTTCTTCTCTGCTGCTCCTGATTTACAATCGCGTCGCCGCCCCTCTCATATACACACACCTCCATCAATCACGAGAGAAGACAGGGTGGTATTAGCTGCTTCGCTTGGTTCCTGATCTTCTCCTCTGCTGCATTGTGTGCGGTCTGTCTTTTCTCTGCAGCTGTTAGGCCTGTCGCAGTCATGGATGTCCCCGAGCCGGAACAGACCCCATTCACTGCGGTGACGGCGCAGACTTCGAAGCTCGCGAGGGTGAGTTTGTCAGATCTGAAATTGTGATTCGGGATGCAGGGATGCGTCTGGAATAGTCCTGGGGATGTTGCGCACGGTCTGTGGGGGTCTGGAGTGTGCTGATGTGATGATTCTAGCAATATCAAACCTATCTCGATGCCTCCACACCGTTCACCACCTATCGCTGGGTCGGCACCGTGGTTCTTCTCTTATTCTTCTTCCTGAGAATTGTTTTCGCGCAGGGATGGTATATTGGTATGATGGCAATGATCCAGCTCAACTTGACAGGAAGCCATCCAAACTAACAGACACTCCGTATTAAGTCGCCTACACCCTCGGAATCTACCTCCTGAACCTCTTCCTCCTTTTCCTGCAACCCAAATTCGACCCTTCCCTCACGCAAGACGAAGGCCTGGAAGACGGCGAGGGGGAAGCCTCCAGTCTCCCCACCAAGCAGGACGATGAGTTCCGCCCTTTCATTCGCCGTCTCCCGGAGTTCAAGTTCTGGCACTCGGCCACTAGGGCCATCTTGATTTCGTTCGTGTGCTCGTGGTTCACCATGTTTGATATCCCTGTGTTCTGGCCCGTATTGGTCATGTACTGGATCATTCTCTTCGTCTTGACGAGTACGTATCACTTCTCCACCTGGTTAGGTATTGGTGTTGGTTTTTTTCTTTACTGACCTTGTTTGTTTTGCTCAGTGCGCCGACAAATCCAGCACATGATCAAGTACCGCTACGTTCCCTTCTCGTTCGGAAAGGCCAGATACGGTCGTTCATAGGTGATGGACACGTCTGCCTGCCTCGAGCGGGTTACAGGACCTCCTTTCCGGGCCTTTCCCGTCCAAAAGATGGCTCTTCTTCGCTTCTTCATTTCTCTGCAGTGATTAATCATTACGCCGCTGCTGCTTTTCCTTCCCCCCACTCCCTTTTCTTTTTAAACCCGATTACGATTCTCCTTCCTAAGTCTTTATTAGACATACTGTATTGTGGATGAAGTTGGCGTGGGAAAGACAAAAGATAGAAAACAAACGGCAACTGGGAATAGGGAATTGTGTACCTCTACCGATTGATGGATTGATTGATGATGACCATTCGGGATTTGAATTCATGAGCCTATTTTGCTTTTGTATTTTATTACTTGTATACAGATTTAGTGCTGTACAGCATGGATCGAAATCAGTTTCACCAACGTATTCTGTTCGATTCTTTCTCGAACCTATTCCCAAACACACTAATCTATATCCAGACTAGGGTTTTCAAGGATTGAATCGTACTGAAAAATCATATCATACAACGTCCTCACTTTTAAAACAACTTGCCAAGGTGGCAAAGTCAAGAATTCTGGCTCAATGCATATTGAGACATTTCACAATAGCAAGGTCGTTCTGGAAATTATAAATGAAATAGAAATTGTTAGATGTGAACATTTCATATTAAGTTTCTATCTTATCTGGGCTTTCATCTTCAACCCATCTGTTCCCATTGTTCCCATAACAGTAAGATTTCTGAAGTGGAATTGGTCTGACAATGATTGGGTCCCATTATTTGCTTTTGCTTGGCTAGCTTCAGTATTTTTACCAAGATATTTCCAGGTCCAAGCAAGATTGACTATGCTCATTAGCGTATCAGGATGGTCTGGTCCACACCAATTTCCCTTTTGCGAGCCTCTATGACCGGCATCAAGAGATGCTCCAACTCCTCATATCAACACTGGCACTCGTACGTCGACGCTAGGCTGGCCATGCCCACTAGTGTAGAGGGATGATCCGTACCAACCTTGGTCTTGCTCATCTTCAGGGCCTGCGAACCCTCCTCCCATCAACCCTCAAGCAAGTATGCTCTTGCTAACATTGCCGTACTCACCAGGGTTTCAGCATCCTCGACACCCAGCAATTTCAGTCTCTGCTCTCTCAATTTCAAAGCCATTGTCCCTTATATTGGCGATATTTCCACTTTCCGATGCATATCGTGCACCTGTTAGCGCTCAAGGCCGGTGGGCTAGTCAAGCGCAGCGCTGGTGAGTAGCTAGCCAATAGCCGTCGAATCGGTAGTTTACTAGTTGGGGAGTAGCTATAGTGGGCAATAGAATGAATTTCTTGATTGTCTCTGTCTTCTTGCTTCCTTTTATGTCTATTACCCTGCTCTAATCTATGCGTTGTCACTAGACAGGCCTGCATACAAGTATGCAGGCTTATCACACGTACGTAGGCGTAGCCCTAACCCCATGACGTCGGGGGTCGGTGACACAAACACTGAACAGCGAACATGAACATACCCAGCACATTAATGAAAAGAAGCTGCAAATACTTACTCTTTACAGCCATCTTGCTAAAGGCTAGATATGTTTGCCACATCAGCATACCGTAAAATATATATGAATGTAACGTAGTAGCGTCGGTAAGGCGCCACGAGTGGAGCAAGATATGTTCACCACACTCAAATAACTAGAAATCCCCCAAACTCAACTAAGATGATGTCAATAAAGCTACTCCGAGCATAAAAGCATGTTCTATTAAAGTGCGGGCACCTGCCAGCCTCTAGACCCAAGAACAGCGAAATTCATTTTCAGTCCTCTCAGGAATTACCTCCCTATTGCACCGACAGAGTGAGTACTGTCCATACTATGTACTTGTGAGATTAATAATAATTGTATTGATAAGCCTCGAAATCAGTTCAACAAATATGACCGACCGTCAATCAGGGATCGTGAAGTGGTTTAATATCGAAAAGGGATTCGGTTTTATAACGCCAGAGTCTGGTCCAGATGTATTTGTGCATTTTAGAGCTATTCAAGGGGGAAGCCTACAGGAAGGACAAAATGTGACATTTATAGTGGTTGAAGGAATGAGGGGTACGCAAGCAGAGGACGTGACGGTCGAATCTTAGTGATGTTGGTTTACGGGTACTGGTTCTAGCGACAGATTGGGTTGTCCTTGTGAGCCTTACAAGCCACTGCCATGTCTCTACATACCTCCATTACCACATTGCCCAATCTACGAGCAGTCAATTTGGATTACTGCTTGTTCTATTTGTCTTCACGACCAAGAGATTTGACAATCTTCATCGTCTGACTTCGATCAGTATATGATGGTGAGGACTACACTGAGATCCTGTAGTGCGAGGGCTGCCAAAGTATCCCTCAAAAAAGGCGGTTGCTAGGCTGGAACATCATGCGTTAGCTTAGCCATAGCAACAACCAAATGCAACCTTTTGTTGCTCATATTGTGAACTGGAAACAGCCGGCAGCAAAAGGACCTCGAAGAAATGACTTAATGTCGAAGTGTGCTTTTATAGTACTATTTCTTTCTTTCTGCCCTCGCGTGTTCTGTCATAGACGGGCTCGGCTGTGCCTGGTATCAAAGTGAAGCCTATATACAACGCCAGCATATCTATTCCTATAGCCCTTCTAGTAAGGTCATAAAGCACGAAGTCTAGTCATGAAACATTAAATAAACCCCCAAAGCGCCGACGTAGCTGCGTCTAACTCTTAAATCCTTTCATGAACAAACAGACCCCCAAACAAACCCTTAGGTATATACCTCTGTAGCTGAAAAATAAAACGAATGAATGGACTAAGAAAGAAGATTAAAGCTCGAGATGCTCCACACTATTCCTCTTCTCATCACTCAGCGAGAGCGACGACATCGTTCTATCCGTAGAAGGTCGTTGTACCTCCTTGGTCTTGGTGCATATCCATGTCGACGCGTACATGTTGACACTATGATCCGAGTATCAGCATATACTCCTTATACTATTCGGCTACACGGACTCAGGATACGCTAAACTTACCGATCAATACATGTTCCCGGGAAACGTGCTCCGACACGACGGGCCGAGAAACCGTTCTCCTCGAATTGCCGGACGTACCAGGGCTCGATGCTGGCAGAGCGGAGCAGGATACGGCCGCCCATCTTCAGGGAGTAGTTGAGAGTCCGGGCTTGGGCGGAGGCTTCTTCGCCGTCTGGGTCAAACCAATCCATTGAGTCCATGATCTGCGGTCTGGTGTTAGTGAGGCTATTCTCCTGGTAAGATAGTAGGCGCAAACTTACTACTGCAATGGTTAAGCTTCGAGGCGTAATACGGTTGATCACTTCGTTGATTTCGTCGGTGTGGATACGGAGGCCGTCAAAGGCACCTGGCGATGAGAGCTTCAAGTGAGCCCTAGGGGACAAGTAGGCAGGATGGCATCTATATCCACTTATTAGCTTCCGATCAATCAACACAGAAGAAGGGCGACAATACTCACTTTCTAGAGAATTGACCCTGAAGACATAATAAGTAAAAGTAGTTGTCGTTGCTGATCATGGTATCCTTGACCACAGGATCCAACGTGTCAACAACATACTCCCAGATCGACTGTCCGCTGACATCTTTGCTTTGCTTCATGTTGGGGTTCAAGCCGTTCCGCTTATAAAAGTCGTTAACTATCATGTTGCGCTGGTTGCGAGGCACCCCCGCAGCCTTCCACGCGAACCATTCGGTCCCCACCACAGCCCAATGAAGTGGACGGCTCATCAAAACACCGCGGATCTTGGGCCAAATCGCGCGCTGTTCGGGAAGGGTCTGAGCTTCGCACAGTTTCTTCACTTCGTTCTCAAGACCGAATACCTTGAAGATATAGCGGACCATCTTGATTGCGTGGCGAGAGCCGCCGCTTTCGTAAAGACCTTTGCCGGAAGAAGACGTGAAGACCTGGGTGTGCTCCAACCAATACTGGAAGGCTTGACTGGACAAATGGGGGCTAAGTCGAGACACAAGCAATTCCCGGAATTCGGGGTGCTTCCCCTCGCCAAAGATCTTCCAGACATCGCGGTGGCCCAATGCCACAAAGCATGCAACCTTGAGCTCCAGGAGGTGGTTCTGGTTAGGGTTCAGGTCGACGGCGTGCACTCTGCGCGGGCTGTTCTGCAGATAGTCCAAGATATTATCACCGGCACTGGTGATTGCCAAGATCACATCGTCGCGAGTGATGTTCAAAAGACGGTGGTCAACACGAGGGTCTTCCCAGTTGAAAGCATAGATGTACTCATTCTGGAATTGGGTATGTTTCGGGAGCAAGTCATCATAGCAGATTCGGTAGTGGTGGTTCTGGTAAAATGCGGAGGGCAGCGGGAGGTTCGAGTCCAAGTTGATAATAGCCGACTCATAGGCCTTGGAACGGATCTCTCGTTCGCTCTGCTCGTTCGTCTTTTCGACCTCCTGGCGGTGATTGGCAGGAGACAGGTAAGGGGATTCGGTGAAGGAAGCATCCAATTTCTCAATGGCATCCTGGCCTGCCGGGCTGGACACAACGTCCTTCTGGCATCCGATGAAGATGTAGTAAGGAATGCCTCCGAGAAGGTAGTTCCGTTCACTTGCCGAAATAACAGTTCCGAAGCGATATTCCAGGTAGTCCCGACGGGCAGCCTCGAGAGACACACGATCCAAGTCAAACCAGGCACGCCAGAATAAACGTCCAAGCCAGTTGACATGACGGTTGAAGGCACCGCCAATATAGTTGCGGGACGAGACATCGACAATGCTCTGGACTGTTTCGCACGTCAATACTTTATACTGTCCGTGCAGCTCTAGGTCTCATCCACAACTTACCATAAAAGTCGCAAACACCAAGGATTCCAGTAGATTTCATCAGGGGCGTCAAAGAATCAACCACGCTGTAATAGTCTGTTATAGTGAATCAGCAAAAGTCTTCCAGGCAAAACCAGCAACTCTGCTTACCGGGGATCATAGACAAGCTGTAGCTCATGGTAACAACATCCGCGCCTACACCCGTGCTAATCTTGGCCCGAGGCTCCACGTTCTCAGCCTCCGGAAGACGGAAAGTTCGCACATCCTGACAGACAACCGAGACATTCTTCCACCCTAGCCGTTGGAACCGCTGGCGAGCGACGTCGCAGAGGGAAGGAGACAGATCAACCAGATAGACGTGCGAGAAGAACGAGTTGACGGGCAGGAACGCGGACATGGCTTCGATATTGTATCTATTCACGGTTAAACAGGGGTTTTTTCGTTGGCCGATTTTCAATGCTCACCCAGTACCACCACCCATCTGAACCATTAGCATTGGTTCCAAAAACGCTTAAGAAAGGATTACTCACATCGACCCAGACAGCCTTACCAGACTTAAGCTCCTTATTTTCCACCTTATACTTCAATTGAGCGGCAACCAGACCCAACATGTCTTCACGGCCACACAGCAGACGCTTCCGGGTGGCGTCATAGACGCCGGCCTAACAATGATTAATCCTGTCAGCAAAATTGTGGCCAATGGTGGTGAGCTCTGGTCCATACCTGAGCCTTATAGAAACTTTCCAACGCGTCCTGCTGCCCATCGCCCTGCTCATGGGGTTTCAGGAAAGTAGCATAAATGAATTTCAAATAGGAGAAGATGCCACTGTTATAGTCGACCTTCTGCTTCCGGGAAGATAAGAGCAGAACCGCAGCCACAAGCGCACACACCATGATTGCTGTGCCCGCAATGTAGACATACTGCCGGTCCAAGCTATCCAGCAGGAGGCCAACAGGACTACTGCTGACGGAACTCATGGTGCAACCAAGGAATGGTATCCAGACGAGAATAAAGGTTAGTGGAGGGAGAGGGGAGACGCCTTAGCCGGGCGAAGAGGATGAGAATGAGGAAGCGAAACAAAAAGGAGCAGCGGGCAAGACGATTCTTTTGAATCAACCTCCGTGAAGAAGGTCTCCCCTCACCCTGCCCCACCATCGTGACCCCTCGAAGCCCTCCGATCTTGTAGCCCCATTCCCGGCGTCCTGGATCTCCCGTGAACCGCGTCGTGATGCCCTATCAGCCCGACACATGGGCCGTGATAAGATATAGTGCAGGACGAATTCGGAAACGGACGATCCATAATGTGGGGGGGTTGCAGTAAGTCAAGTCAAATTCGTTTGGCGATCAACGGATGAGCCTAAATAGAGCATATCATGAAGCATCGTGCGCACCGGAAAGGACAACGGGCAAGTCAGAGCCTCCGACGGCGACATGTGCCCTAATGGACGGCGGACGGCGCGGAGCCAATCAGCGGGCGGCATGCTGGCACATTTCCGCTTCGGGCCCTACAGGCGGTCAACTTCAGACGCTCTATACACCCACAAGGGAGAGAAAGGGAACGGGCAGGAACGGAGATGCTCTTGAGTAGAAAAGGACTCCCGAGAGCGAAAATGATAAACTTTGCTTTAATAATAATACAGGTGGTGGATGTGTTGTAGCGCACCACTGGCCGGCCGTCAATATCGCCTCGCAATCGCTGCAAGACCGCGTGGGTTTGGTGCAGTTCAGAGCATGCGAAATGCATTTGGACATCGTCCCTCACGACCTTGCCGTTAGTTCATCCGTCTCCTTTGCGGTACCAGCGGAATTGCCAACGTCCGTCAGTCCTGTGATAGTCGACCCTTCTTGCGTTTGTCTGTCCATATAATGCCTTAATCACGACCACGTCAAACCAGGCCATAACGCCCAGACGGCAGAGTAACCGCATACTCTGCATGTACACTATGCATATCAGGGCATGAAAACCTAATCCGGATGTCAATGCATGCGCCCCACGCTCAATATCGTAGATCTTGTACGCTGTATGCTTCTTTTTCTCTCCGCTGCGTAGGGCGCCAGTCAAGAAACCACCTTTTTTATCCTTTCTTCCCGACAACCTGTAATCCTTTGGTCCAATCGTCCAATCAGCTAGTCGCCGGATCCTTGTGTTTGGAGATGAATGGAACAGAGCATACATATGCCCTAGATCTTCCCCAGCTCCCGGCAGCACGAGCCAATCCCGAGGTCTGGAGAAGTACATAGTAAAACCAGCTGCTTTCGAAGGAAGCTCAGAAGGGATTTTCGTGGCATGGACCGCAGGACTGACAATGCATTCTAGGCCCGGTCAATGTCTTGCATATGACAGCAACTTATATCGGGATGTTCATTACATTGAATGGTCCCAGGGGTATTTCTATCCATGGGCCCTGGAACCGACATGGGTGGTCTGCCTTGATTTGGACCTGGGCGATGGGTCTGTGACTTGAGCTTCAGGGTTGACCATCTTGACAAGTGTCAATAGTATGATGGGGCTTTATGGGGGTTTGGTAACCAGGAACTAGAAATGGTACTATGAGAAAACCCTGGCAATTTGCACAACAGATGCATAGCTTGGACCTGTCCAATGTTCAAGGAAAATACTTAGCTCAGTATTCTCGGAACATTTGTCTAATCAATATCCACCAGAAAACAGAACATAATAGCCAAGCATCACAACCGATGCAATCGTGTTTCTATTCTCACAATCAACACACCCTGGGAATCATCACTCCAGCACGGTTTCATCGTCCATAGGCTGTTAAGGCCAAGGAGGAACAATCAAAGAAAACGAAGAAGAGAAACATCATTAGAAACCAGTGTAATCCACAAATTTGCTTGGGCAAGTTATTTTTCCTGCCTTCATGCAGGATACACAGTAAATGCATGTCATCAGTCCACCGAAACGATTAGGATATATAATAGCAAAAGAAAAATAGTGATATAAGGACACAGACCCGGTTTACCACAAGAGAGTCGAGAAGAAAGGAGGATACCGGCACCTCACGTGCCAAACCACTCCCGAGTTGCCTGGCAGGAATCGAGAAGCGCACATCACGAAAAGAACTCTATATTTTGACACAAAGACGCCAGCGTTTATGCGTTTTCTGACTGAATTGTTTGCTATATCCCAAGTCAGCACATGCGTTTTTATCATCGAACAAGGTAGGAGGAAAGGGTACTAACCACCAGCCAATCCATGCCTTCATCAAGGCCTTTACCATCAATAGCAGAGCATGCCACAATGCTCCAGTTTCGGTCCCGAAGTTCGCCAAGTTTCAAGGCCTCTGAGATCTCGCCCGCACCCTTGGCACCCGGCTGGTCCTGCTTATTGGCGAACACCAAGAGGTTCGCATCGCGTAGTTCTTCCTCATTCAACATTGCCGCAAGCTCATCGGCAGCCGTCCCCAATCGTTCAATATCCGTGGAATCGATGACGAAAATGACGGCGGCAGTGTTGGCGTAGTAACATCTCCAGTAGGGACGAATCGAGGTTTGGCCTCCGAGATCCTGCAATTGGGAGACAACGTGTCAACAACCATCACTTATGACTTTCCTTTCATCTCCAAAGCACTAGTCCCTTGGGAAAATATGCAACTCACCCAGACGTTGAAATTCAGGTTGCGATATGTCACCGATTCGACATTGAATCCAATGGTAGGTATCGTCGTCACGACTTCGCCAATCTGTTCAAATAGACGCATCCAATCAGCGTGTGCACTTTCCCAGCAACAGAGCCCATTCACAGCTAGCATACCTTTAACCGGTAGAGAAGAGTCGTCTTTCCGGCGTTATCCTATATCATCCCGACAAATCAATTAGCCCCGGAATCTACGCCCAGTCTTCCTGACATTGAACATACGAGACCCAGGATGAGAATCCGGATTTCCTTCTTGGACCAAAGCAGGTTCCATATGCGTGACAGAGAGGCACCCATAGTTGTGTGTATATCCGGTTCGTAGAAAAAGGGGAGAGAGCTAAAGGTCTCGGAGAGAGCAAGGAACTAAACGCTGTGTTGGAGCTCTGCGACGCGGTCTGGACAGAGAACAAGGGAGTTGCCAAGAAAAGGGCTCAGCTGTCGTGAACGATTAGTATTGTTTGTTTCTCGGATACTCTGCACGAGGTCAAGCGAGAATAAAAACTGAGAGATGAATTGTCTTGGTTGTCTTCCTACGTACCGAACTTCTTCTGTCACTCCTTGGCGTTCGTTCCCTTTCTGTTTTAGTGCTCAGGCCTCGCCGCTTTTTACTGAGTAGAACTGAGCACGCCTTGGATCTGATCAGTGATCGTTACATAAGCGGCCTAGATCCCTTCACCACAACTTACTGCCTTTTCCGTCTCAAGCGACATGAGAATGACTTGTTATCCGCGGTCATTACAGCAGACGAAAAGTCAGCATGCGCATCAGGTCAGACGAAGGGTGGTCGAGCGAATCGCTTGTGAAATTGAAGGGTATAACATAGTAGTAATGCAACACCCTCGAAAAGTTTTTGATGGACTTTTGTCTGAGCTTTGCCGGTTACTATGGGGACAATGGATCGATCTTTTCGACCACCGCACATGTGGAGTTGGGTTTGAATTGTTGAGCCAAAGGCTACTGCATGACAGGCCTTTTTTCTATCTGTTAGTGTGCAATGCTGATTTGTGAGGCGACAAAGACATCCAGAAAGACATCCAACCCTGGCACTGACAGATCCGAGTGCTGGCTGTGATATCGCCATTGACGTGGATTGACTACTTGATCCGAGCGTCAAGATCAGTTGCTTTTAGGTCTTGGGTATTGATAGGCAACCAGGGGAATTGGTAGACATCTGAAAAGATGCCACAAGGCCATTGGGGAATTAAAGGCTCCCTGGGCTGAAGCCCACATACCCAGCCGCTACTTAGTTGCGCAGCCCCTGATATAGCGAGCATCAGGTCTTGTCCTCGTGCCATTCATTGGTGCTATTGTATCTACGAGTGCTATTGTATCCATCAATTGATTGACGTTGTTGCATCCACCAGCGCTATGGCGTCTACTGTCGCTATTTATTCCACGCTTCTTAAGTATGTCTGATGAAGAAATATAATAAATAGGTAGGTGATGGTTTCGTCTCATTTGTTCCTTTCAAACTTGCGCTCTTTGCTTCCACCCAACCCTCTGTTATCCTCCCTGTCCACTGTATTTCTGACTCACTTTCTCTCACCCTTCTGTCTGGTTTCCAATTCCCTCCAAGCCGCTTCTCTTAGGGACCACATCTACCATGGACGCTGGACTCAATATGGGCATTAAGCTCGAACTTCTGTTGTCACCAAATGGAGAAACAGCGAGAACTTCAAAGACCTGGAGCATTTCGCTCAATTCCTTGTGGCCTATTGCAATGCTGCTTGCTGTTCTGCGCCTCGAATACGCAATGATCTTGATGTTATCTATGAGGCCCACAACACCAAGACTGAATGGTCCCCAATGGATGATGCCACTATCAAAGCAGACAAAGATAATTAGTGTATGTCACACCTATGTTTTTCAGTTTGTTGCCAGCCTACTTACTATGACCAGGACCACTGGAGCTTGTGTCTCCAATCCTTAGATACCGTGCACGAAGTAACTGGCGCGATGAAGTGCGTGTTATTTTCAAAGCCATCCGACTGGCTTCCCATATAACACGCAATCCATCCTGTAGCTGAGTTTTGTGGGCAATTGCAATCACCCTGCAGGCACCGCAAACTTGATGAACAACGATGGCGCGAGATATCTCTTATGGAATTTCAAACCTGTACTACGGTGGCTTGGTGACTGTCGAGCTGCCGCAAGCTCCATATGCAACTGATGAAATAATGTGTTTTGTTCATGCTTCCAAGATGATCTCATACTATCGGGACCTTCAATACCCTTGAAATGTCCAGGGGTACGCCGGTTCCTTACAAGTCATGAGGTCTTCGGATTCGATCGTCCTACTCTGGAGCATCTTTTCCGAGGGAAGTCCAGATATGTAACACCCCAAGCTGTTCGGACCCTGACAGAAGAAGGACGAGTGGTCTTGCAGGCTGGAATGGATCAGGGGTGCCGGGAGTACGAAAGCCGTATCCGGAAGGACTAAAGATCAGGGGATATACCGGATTTTAATTAACGAAGGAGCGGACTGCTCCTCTGCTAGATCGTCCGTATCTATCTAGCAAGTGCCTGCTCATGAGTACTTAAGAAAGAATTTTATTTAATCAGAGAAATGGCCGATATATCGACTTCGGCCTTCAGCCGACTATTAATCCTTCCGACTCATGAAAGAAGGAAGTAAAAGAAACCTGATGAAGAAGCTTGGTCTCAAGCCTGACTGAGAAGCAGGTAAATGGCTTAGTGGGTAACTGTTGATACACTTTCACCTGTTACCAGCGATTACCTAGTAATTACTAGGAACTACATAAGTCTCTATCTACGAAAGTCGCATGACTGGCTGTGCGTCCCTCCTTCATGATGGATTTGTACGGTACTACGGAGTACGTACTCTGTTAGTTACCATGTGTGTTTGAACCGAGAAAACGACAATGAAGCTAAGTTTGTAGTTCTTAGAGCTACACTAATGTAGTACATACTTTCTGCCTTGCAGAGGCCACATGGCCCTACTACCCGTGGTCCGTACGCATGCTCTAGACGACTATTGGAGGAAGATTGTCCCAATCGTACTTTTTATGTAATACTTGACAGACGCGAGATCACTTTGGCTGACTGACGCTCTTCAGTGGCGCTTATTACTCTGCCCTTTTGCGGGTTGCCGATCGGGAGCGGGTCTGGCGCTTGTTGGTGGCCGTTTGGGGAGAAGGGAAAAAGGATGGAATGGGAGGACGGACGCCAGAGCTGTGGCTTCTGCGTGTGTCCTACACGTCTCCCCCGGTTGCTGCCAGCACCACTCTCGCAACCACTCTAACTGGTTTTATTTACTCTCCAGTTAGTCAGAACAAAAGTATACAGATGTCTTTCCTTATCTGAAGAATCGCAATCACTACTACTATCTACCGTCTTATTCCATTGCGCCTGCGATCCCGCCCCGGTATACGCTCAGGCTGCTCCTAAATACGATAGCCAGGAACGGAACTGAAAAAAAGCCATCATGGTTGGCAAGAAATCTGGAAAAGCTCTCCTTCGGGATGAAGGTAGGTGTTCTTGTCTATAGGCATGCGCGGAATCGATGATAGAAACTGATACGCCCTGCTTCTACTCATAGGTCTGGAGCGCACGGATAACAACATGGAATTGTCGAGCTGGCCACAAGTACCTGCGATTAATCAGAAGAATTATTATACGTATGTCGTTGGATCCGAATTCACGACGATTTCAAGGGTTGCCACTGACCCCCCGGCTTGTGCTTTAGGGACTACCTCAAGAGGGATGACCAGTACCTCGCCTTCAGACTGCAAAATGAAGAGAATCGGAATCGCATGACTAAAACGGCCAAGGACCGAGACCGTGCCCTGGCAATGGCAAAAGCAAACGATCTGGGCGTGCCGGAAGACGCAGAAATGGATGGCGACACGAACATGGATGATGAGACGGAGGAGGCCCCGGCGGAAACACTGGGTTCCAAGGTTATTGTCATGCATCTCGGCAGTCAGAACCTGCGGATTGGCTTGGCCAGTGATGCGTTACCAAAGACGGTCCCGATGGTCATCGCAAGGAGAGCGGCTACAAGTGAGTCGGAGGACCACGAAGAGCCCAACCCAAAAAGGATGAAAATGGACGATGGTACTGTGATGGAGCCAGAGAAGATGTTTGGTTCAGAGGTTCGTCGTTCCTTTTTGTACGATGTACGAACTTATGCCAGGTCTTACAACTCCTAACCTGATCTTCATTGCAGTTCTCCTCTCAATACTCGTCGATGGCCGCCGATCTCAAAGTGCACATGAGGCAGAATAAACGTCGAACCCTTCCAAACTCGAAAGAAATGGTCGTAAACTACAACCGTCGAACCGCCCCTGAAACTATTTCAGAGCACAATGACCCGATGCGCGTGGAATGGACGGAGATCAACAACAGCACCCCAGAGTATATTACCGGGCAAGAGGCGTTAAGGATACCGGATCTATCGAACCCTCGCTATAAACTCTACTGGCCGATGCGGTATGGGTGGTGTAATGAGAGAGACTACGACAGCAAACGAGTTCTGTTCCTGGATATAGCGCTCATCTTGGAAGAGGCGATCAAGACCCAACTGGGGCTGACAAGCAAGAAAGAATGGCCACACTACTCATGCGTCTTCGTGATCCCTGACCTCTATGAAAAGTCGTACGTTACCCAGGTGCTTGAACTGCTGATGAGGGAATTCGCATTCGCTCGCGTCTGCTTCATTCAGGAGAGCCTGGCCGCCACTTTTGGGGCTGGATTTACGTCCGCCTGCGTGGTCGACATTGGCGCGCAGAAGACATCGATCTGCTGCGTGGAAGAAGGCATGTGCCTTGAGAATTCGCGCGTGAATCTGAAATATGGGGGGGCGGACGTCACCGAGGCGTTTATCAAGATGATGTTGTACGATCACTTCCCGTATGCCGATATCAACTTGTGGCGCAGGTACGATTTCCTTTTGGCTGAAGAGCTGAAGAAGAATATCTGCACCATGAACGAAGCCAATGTCACGGTACAGGTGCACGATTTTCACCTTCGCGTGGCGGGGCAAGACACCAGAAAGTATACGTTCAAGGCCTATGACGAGTCGCATTTGGCTCCAATGGGCCTTTTCCAACCGTCAATATTTGACAACTCAGAGAAGCTTAAGGGACGGAGGACACTGATCGATCGTTCGGTTGACATCTACGACGGTCAACCTAACGATCCTACATCTCTTGCTCAATCTGAGATCTTGAAAACTCTTGCTCCCCCAGCAGCCAATGGACCTGTGGGTATCGAAGCCGCATCCCAGTCATTGGACGTCCAGTCTACACCAAGCCGCTCGCATCATACCAATGCCCTGAGTCGGGTTCAGGACGTGGAAGCTACTCCTCGATCGTCAGTTGCTGGATCTCCCGTGCCCGAGACGACAAGCACTCCACAGGCAGCGGGAACCAGCACACCAGCTGTACCACCACCGCCTCGTGCCCCGACAGTCGAAGAGCGCGACGACATCATGCCTATCCTTCCGCTGGATGATGCCATTCTCACCTCCATTGCACATGCCACTCGTTCGGAAGAGCGTAAGATGCGGGAATTCCTGGGCGGCATAATGGTCGTGGGAGGCGGCAGTATGATCAATGGCTTCCACCCGTTCCTCGAAGAGCGGCTCAAGAACCTTCGACCAGGATTTGCCAAGGAGATCATGATTGGCACTCCTCCAAGAGAGCTCGATCCGCAGGTTGTTGT
This sequence comes from Aspergillus sp. MA 6038, assembly GCA_003004525.2. NCBI lineage: Eukaryota > Fungi > Ascomycota > Eurotiomycetes > Eurotiales > Aspergillaceae > Aspergillus > Aspergillus sp. MA 6038. The sequence continues at coordinate 36,777 of PQME02000109.1, read as the reverse complement.
ATGGAAGGGCGCCAGCGTGTTTGGCAAGCTAAATGGAACCAATGACAGCTGGATCGGCCAGCTGGAATATGACCGTTTGGGCCATAGGTTGATGGCGTATAAGTGCATGTGGGCTTGGTGATTTCTTTCTTGTTTCCTCTTTGCGTCTTGTCAATTGGGTTTGCATTCAACTTATGAAAAATGGGATGTGGGAGAAGGTGTAAAATGTTTGAATTCATGGGCCTTATTAAGACAGGTCAATGCAGTTTGTGGGATGACTGAAAGCAATGTTACCTGCTATCTTCCTATCCTCGTGTATTCCTCATAGTTCGGACCTGTAGCGGAAAAGCCCTTGGCCCGTTCTCCATAAGACAGGCGGTCACAGCCAGCAGAATCCGAGGCCAGTCTTTACCGCAGAGAGAACTTCCTGGACGCCTCGAATCTGAAGTCTGAATTACGCCTACAGTCCACTGAGGGTGGAAGAAGTCCATACTCTTCAGTCACGGTCGGTTAGTAGAGCTCAAGCTTCTGTGTTGCCGCTGCGCTTCGTCTCTTAGCTCACTCCCCGCCAACCCCGGACACTAGCGACAAGCGACAACAGCAAGATGTCCAAGTCGAAAGGTGGCAGCTCCTCCGGGCGCTACCACCAGGAATACATTGCTTCGACGCGCTATCGCAATGACCTCCCTCCTCCGGACATGGCACCCAAGTTCCTGGAGATTCCCCACGAGGGTCTAGAGCGATTCCTGACGCCTGGCTTTGCGTCGAACTTGGCTAGACGTGAAGAGCCGAATATCGATGTCGACGCAGAAGGTGGGATGCCAATTGACCTAGTTGGTATTCCGGGGCTTCATTTGGGGGATGAAAGTGGTAAGTTGTGTTTGATCCGATTTTTGTTTGACAACACTTGGAGAGTCTGGTCTGATTGAAGGTTTTTTGTGTAGCTATCATGGCACCTGAAAATCCGCAACCTCTTGACACGGCCGATTTGCCGCTTCTCATGAGTCTGGATCAATTGAAGAACCCAGCACCCAAGAACGCGAACGTTAGCTTCCTGCGTCGGACACAATACATTTCCGCTGGTGTGCGTGCGCCTGATGGGCCCAAGCCTACTCCGACCCGAGTGAAGCCTCGATTCGACGACAAATCCAAGTCGCAAGATGACCCGGCGTACATCAAGCGATACATACAGAAAGGCTTTGACCTCGCGTACCCGGAGAGCAGGCATACTGGCGAAGAGACCGCGAGCAAGATCAAGGGCCATACACCTACGAAGGCGGAGCAGGATGCGTGGGCCAAGCCTGTGCACCCGGATAACCCCAAACTCAAACCCGTGGGCTTCTTTCCTGTCTTGCCCGATCTACAAGGTTTCCCGGACCCGGGCGGATTTGTTCAATTCAAGTTCGACAAAGCGCCTGTTCACGGGATTTCGGGGAAACGTAACAAGACCATGGATGTTGCTATCCTGCTCCCATCGGCGCCCGAAGAGCGCATTTGCCAGGAACATGCCACCAAGGTGGCGCTGCACAAGACAAACCCCAAGCTGTACCCCGATCCCGGTCCGATTCCCTGGGACTATGATCTTTTCTTACCAGAAAAGAAGGAAGCGGCGCAGACCCAAAATGTCATCAACAGCCTCAACCTTTCGAATCCAGACCGTGGTAACCAGGCCTTATACACACATGAAGGGCCCGATGAGAACAAGTTCCACCGTTACGATCGCGTCCGGACGTATGCCACCAGCGCGCAGACACTTGGTAACGACAACAAGCAAAGAGACATTGCCTTGACCATCTTCGATCCAGCACAGGCCAAGGAAGACCAACAAGACAGCGAACCCCCGAAACAGAAGGGTGCCTACTACTACCCCATCTTGGGGAAGACCCGTCTCAAGCCCGAACGTGCCCGTACCATCGCTCAGGCAGGTCTAGCACCCGCGCAGTCCCAGACGCGCGAAGACCAGGTCGACCAGCTGCAAGTGTCTGTTCGCGATCCGGACGAGGCAGAGATCTACAAGCGCGCTTTGCACCGCGCAGCTATTGACCCGAAGTACGTCGATTCTATGCCTCCACCGCCAGCGGGCGCAGAGGAAGAACAGGAGGAAGCGCCTAGAGAGGAAGAGGGCGCCGCTGAGCAGGAGCCGAACCAGGAACAGGAACAAGAAGCATCGGGTGAAAGGGAGCACAGTGCTCAGCCTGCAGCCGAAGATGATGAAGAGTAGTGGACATGCTGTTGACCACTCTCGATTGTTATATTTTGACTACGTAAGGCGTTGGTACGGTGTATCTTTTATATCAAGTTGATTTCTTAAGGCTACATACCCAATATATCATACTCCAACAGGTGCCATGCCTGCATCTAACTAAATACATATTCTTCTTCTACTCTCTTTCCAGCAATGCAATAATGGCCGATATAATAGATATATCACACCGCCCTGGAATTCTGCTGTATAAACCCTCACCGCCCTACCCGCCGTTGACGCAACAGAAAAACAACCGGAAGCAACAAAATCGCATCAGAATCGTGGGTCGAGTTCTGAATCGTCTCTGCACTCTCGCTCTCTGGAAGGACCAGGAGTGCTTGCTGCTCTGTCGGTGCCTGTTTTGGTAACAATAGCAATTGTAAGTGTGCTTCTTTCATATAAGGTGGTCGCCAGATAATGGTCGATCGGATAGCACTCGGCTAAGACGCTGACAGCTTTCGAGGTTCTGGCAGATAATCATCACTACTTTCCTTTGTCGTGGCTTAATCTATTCTGGCCAATGTTCTCTCCTTAAATTTGAAATAAGAAGAAGAGAACCGTCATTTAGCGTGTCATTATGGTTGCGAGTTCTGCCGCCCTTGCCTTCCGGGCTGCTGCGAGCCTGAGGGCTCGCGCGGTCTCGACTCCGCACTACCATCGGCCGTCGATGTACTACGGACGAACGGCTGCGCAGGTGCAAGGTTTTTTGCGATACTCATCGGAGGCAAAGCCCGAGGGCGCTGCTGGCGAGAAGGGGAAAGGAGAAGGCTCAGAAGCGCCGAAAGAAGCTGCCCCCAAGGAAGCAGCTAAGGAAGCACCCAAGGAACCCCCGCCAGCCCCGAAAGAAGTCCCCAAGAAAGCAGGCCGTCGGTCTAGGAAGCTGCTCGGTACGTCGCTTTTTGTGGCCCTGCTTGTTGGCTACGTCTACGGGACAGATACCAGGGCTAGTATCCATCGGTATGGATTGGTTCCTCTGATCCGGTTGTTGTACCCCGATGCGGAGGATGCGCACCATATGGGCGTGGATACACTGAAACAGCTTTACAAGTTTGGCTTGCACCCTCGCGAGCGGGGTAACCCGGATGACGACGGTGCGCTTGCGACAGAGGTAGGAAAAGATACGGCGCAGGTATATCTAGGTCTGCATGTGCTGAGCTGAAGTGTATAGGTGTTTGGATATACCCTCTCCAACCCAATTGGTATCTCCGGCGGTCTTGACAAACACGCGGAGATCCCAGACGCCTTGTTCGATCTTGGCCCTGCGATTGTCGAAGTTGGCGGCACGACTCCCCTGCCGCAAGACGGGAACCCGCGACCCCGCGTTTTCCGGGTCCCGTCGCAAAACGCCATGATCAACCGGTATGGCTTGAACTCGAAGGGAGCGGATCACATGGCGGCACTTCTGGGACAGCGTGTGCGTGACTTTGCTTATGCGCATGGATTCGGCGACCACGAGCTGGCGGAGCAACGTGTGTTGAATGGTGAGGCGGGCGTGCCGGCGGGTAGTCTTATACCTGGGAAGCTTTTAGCGGTGCAGGTGGCCAAGAATAAGGCCACGCCCGACACGGATATTGAGGCCGTCAAGCGCGACTATGTGTACTGCGTAGACCGATTGGCCAAGTACGCCGACATCTTGGTGGTGAACGTGTCGAGCCCGAACACGCCTGGGCTGCGTGATCTCCAGGCGACAGCGCCACTCACGGCCATTCTGAAGGCCGTGGTGGGGGCCGCCAAGGGCCTGGACCGACAGACCAAGCCTTATGTAATGGTCAAGGTCAGTCCGGACGAGGACTCGGACGAGCAAGTCACGGGCATCTGCGATGCGGTGTGGGGGTCCGGCGTGGACGGGGTGATCGTGGGCAACACAACCAATCGACGCCCAGGTCCCGTGACCAAAGGAATCACCCTTCCGACGGAGGAACAACAAACGCTGACAGAAACGGGCGGGTACTCCGGCCCCCCACTGTTCGACCGCACGGTGACCCTAGTGGCCCGGTACCGGGCGCTTCTGGACACCCCGAACATGCCGGAACTGGAGAAATTGGCGCGGGCGCAGACGGCGACGGCGACGGGGGTGGAGCCGGATCGGGAGAACATTCCTATGGTGGAAGCTCCGGAGCCGGTGGGAGACAAGTACGCGCGCAAGACGATATTCGCGTCGGGGGGGATCACCAATGGCCAGCAAGCGCGGGCGGCGCTGGATGCCGGGGCGTCGGTTGCAATGATGTACACGGGGGTGGTGTACGGAGGCATCGGGACGGTCACGCGGGTGAAGCAGGAGATGCGCCAGTAGAGTTTAGCGTCAGTACATATCGCCAGCTGTACTCCGGAGTAAGTAGGCTGGGGGGTAGATCGTGGAAATCTAGACCGTGAGACTCAATGCGAGACCCAAAAAAGAAACGAAACGGAATCGAAAAATCTTCGGCTCATCTGACATGAAAATAAGGCTCGAAGCTATCCCAAAAAGGCGAACCCGAGCGGGTGGATCAGGGACATACATGGTTGCGAGTCCGGAGTGCAGATGGTAATACCACTTGTGTCTTTTTTTTTACACAGTACATTCAAAAAGTCAAACCCGAGACTTTCACCGACAAAATGCACTACAGCGTGTCTTTGACCTCCTCGACGACTTTCCTGACCCCCTCAACTTCATGCGCAAACCGGCCCAGAAACATCCCATCCACGGCCTTCCCCAGACCGCCCGCTCCCCACAATCCGGGGCCCGCACTTCCCCCATACAACACGCGCACTTCCCCTTGCCGCGGCGCAGCACTGGCGGTGCTACCGCTCCCGTTCCCAACAGAGCAATCCCGAACCACGTTCCGGATGCCCTGCACGACGGCGGCGACGTGGTCCACGCTGGCGGGCACAGGCTGGCCGATGGCCCAGACAGGCTCGTAGGCAAAGATCACCGGGGCGTCGTGGGGGATAGCCTGTAGGACGGGACGGATTTGGACGCCGCATTCAGCGACGGCTTTGTCGATTGTTCCAGTAGTAGTAGTAGTAGTAGTAGTAGTAGTATCCGGGGCCGACACCTCCCCCACACAGACCAACGGTACCAGACCAAACTCGCAGGCGGCTTTGGCCTTCCGGGCGACTTGATCGTCGGTTTCGTGAAAGATGGCGCGTCGCTCAGCGTGGCCCAGCTCAACGATGGACACGCCCAGATCGCGGAGGGCGAGCGGGGAGACTTCGCCGGTGTAGGCACCGAGGGGTTCCCAGAAGCAGTCCTGGGCGCCGAGGAGGAGAGCGCTGGAAGCGTTGGCGTCGTGCAGGATCTGTGCGCAGGGTTGGATGGTGAGGAAGTCGGGGATGAGGGCCAGAAGGAGGTCTTTGCCGTCGTCGTCGGAGGAGGAGAAGGTCAGGGCGAGAAGGGAGCGAAGGTAGGAGAGGGTGCGGGAGGGGGGAAAGTACATTTTGAGGGAGATGATGAGGAGGGTTTTGGGGAGGGGTGGCATTTTGCAGGTGGTGATGCTGTATAGCTGTACTGTAGAGTATACTGGTAGAGAGGGTATACTGGTATAGATGGGGATAAGTATGAAGCGGTGATAATGTCGGTGGTTATCGATAACTACAGAGTACGGAGTAGTAACTCTGGGTGACAGCGAAAAGGCCACCAAACTCCGTGGCCTTTGGTACTCATGTTCGTGGCATTTCCGTTGTGGCATTGCTGCTTTAAAGCAGCTTCTGGTCAATTTCCAAAACAGGTTAAGTGCAACTACCCAGTGTTTACATCCAATGTTTCCTGTCCTGGATCCAACTGTACAGTCTATCCTTTTCTCTGAACAGAGCTTCCAAACGTTGTTTTTCTGATTTTTCAATCTTGATCAATCAAAGTGACTGAGACTAAAACCAGAAACCATGCCAAGCATCATGGTGTCAAGCCCAAGACTGAAAGACCAGCAGATTTCTGGAATCAGTTTGTTTGGAAACCTACGGTATTTGCATGAGGAAATCTTGACTTAACTGGAGAAGTGACTTCATTCATAACACTCGATGGTGCACATGACACGCTCTGCTGGAACGGATCGACCAAATTTTCCGCTTCGTTAGCAGGTCCTTCCTTCCTCTTCTTGCATCCTCTAGCAGTTCCAGCGTCCCTGCCTCTTTTGGGACTGGACCATGACAATGAAGTTTCCCACCTGGATTGTCGGGAACTTGCAAACTCCCCCAACCATGGCTAAGCGTACTCTGTGGTGTGCATTCCCCGACAATCTCCGGGTATCATTCAGCGTACAATGTACCCTCAACATAGATACAGTTAACGATGTCAAACAGAAGATATGGGCAACGAGTCAACCGTATCTTGCTCATATACCTCACTGGATGCTCGATCTCTACAGTCCCTGCGATGTGATCAATGATATTCCCGAAAATGACAGTCTAGTTCTCCTACGCCCACGTCAGGTTATCACGGCCGACTTTCCTGTGTCGAAAGACCCGGATATTGATCTTGTTATCATACAGCCTCCTGGGAAATATGGACTCAGCACTCTTGCACATCAACCGCTACTTCGGAGTGAAGCTAAGGATCCGAATGAATGTGCACGTCTTGAAACCGTTGATGCTCTCTGGAGACGTTTACAGGAAGTTGGAAGAGTCCATGTGCGAGGAACACCGGCAAGTGGTAAATCGACTCTCGCCCGACTTCTTAAAGCGCATGTACAGCAACTTAGGCCTGACTTCCCCGTCTATCATTGGACCTGGTATCCACAATTCGTTCCTAAGTCTCCGCGATACGAAGAAGCACTTAATAGCCTACTTGGCCTGAAGGCTGACGCTAGTTATTGGGGAAACGCCTCCCTGCTATTGATCATTGACGAGGCACAGCACTCCTTTACGTTCACCCCTCTCTGGAATGACCTTATCAAAGCAATTGTACCTGGGAGTGGACCACTCATGGCTCTCTTTTCTTCATATGGTTCGCCTTCTGGTTGGCTATGGGAAACTCGGACTCCCACTCCTGTAACAATGTCTGATAAACAGAAGGTCTCTCTCCGGCCCTCTGCAGAAAACCCGACAATCAGTCTATTTTTCTCCCGTCCTGAATTTGATGACACTGTCCAGAGACTGTGTGTACACTATAGTAAGGGAGGGTTGAAGTTTGAATTGCAACATGATGTGCAGGATTACATATGGAAACTTACTTGCGGACAGCCTGCTGCTGTCAGGTCTATTGTTGACGGTCTAAATTCATCTGAGGTTAGTGTCACTCTACCCTAATTGAACTCGTGTCTAATAAATTTGAACAAACTCTTAAAGATATTACGACCATGCCGGAAATACTCAAAACCAATATCGCTAGACATCGCGCTCGAGTTCTTGGAAAACGATCATGAATTGATCAAAACACTTCAAGGTGGCTCACATGGCTTCAAACGCAGCTTACCCCCTTTAGCGATATTACAGAATGTTGAGCTTGCTGCATTCATGCGACAGGTAGTTGGAAAAAATGGATCACAAGATGATCCAATGGAGAATCCCTTGCTTGACCTCTGTTATACTCGGGGTTGGTTACATGCTCAGTTGACAGCAGATAACCAGGTTGTTTATGTTTTCCCGACGAAAATTCACCACAGGTATCTCTATTTTGCTGACCTTTCCCTCTTGTTTGGACTACATTATGATGGGCTTTTTGAGAAAATGCTGACAATCTCTGCATTCAGATTTGCGGAGCACTTGTTATCTGCAGAGCTTCCTCCATTTCCAGTGGACCGTTTCTCAACACTCCACGATCTTTTCATCGCCTGTGTCCAAGCATTCAAACCTAGTGCATTGAGAGAAATAGATAGAAGTCCTCTTGAAGCGCAGTACCAAGATGAGCTGTATCGAGCTTTTTATGAGGTACTCGGTCATCAGCTATACCTAAGTTCCGAATGGACCGGAAAGAAGATTGGTGGCCGGGTAGATTTTGCTGTTAGGACAATGCATTGGGCTATTGAATGCCTCAGAGATGGCAAGGGTATTGAGGAGCACGTGGCAAGATTCCATAAGGGGGGTAGATACTATAAGTGGCTCCAAACAGGAGAGATAAATGACTTTGTTGTTTTGGACTTCCGAAAGACGCGGCCACGCAAAAAAAGAGGTGTGTGTTTGCCTTTTCTGAGGAAGGAAACAAAGTAAGACTAACCTCTTTTAACCATATTTCTTTCTCTGTCTACAGCTATGCATTACCTTTATCACATCATTTTTGCCAATGACTTTACATCTTATCAAATCCTCAATGCGGACCTTGAAGTGATTGACGAGTGCGCTCTTTTGTCATGACCGGGCATCGTTCCATTCTCCATCTCCTCTACTTCTTCTTCTAGATTTGGTCTACGAAGAGCTTTTCATAATTCGACTCGATAGTTGATACTCTCTTTTGTTGCTGCAGACCCGAGCAGTGCTACATGCGTGTTTGAAGCATATGTATAAAAAAAAACTCCCCATTCTCTATGCAATATTGGTACTTTTCAGATAGCTTAATCCCACAGCTCAAGGATCAGAGCCCAGTTTTTTACTGACCCTTAATATAATGTGCACCTGACTCTGTTCAAAGTTTGCAGCGATTCTCCTCTTTTACGCTTCTGGGCATACTAACCATGTATATAGTCGATATTTGGATCCTCCGAACTCGGAATCCGGTCGTAGCTTTGCTCAATAAAGTTCCCTGCTAACGAGTAAGAGGAAATAACATCACTATGGCCCTCAAGGGTCTGCAGGCACTTCCAATTGCTGGCATCCCATATCTTAACAGTTTCATCCTCTGAAGCAGAGACAAGGAGCTTGGAATTATGTAAGATGACTGGCTTCACACTGAGGCTATGGTCATCAAGGGTCCGAGCAGAGGCGAGCAGCTTGGAGTCATGGGTGTGACGGACTGACTGACCCTGGGTTGGCCCACGTGATGACGATAGCCCTATCTGCAGATAGTGGTTGACGGGTGGACAAACGGCATCCTCAGGGCGACTTTATAGAGCACGCACAGCGATGCCAAGCGGCAATGGAACGCTAAACCTAAATAGGAACGCTAAACCGCTTCCAGTAATTCGCCGTCACCCAAGAGTACTACTACGGAGTACGTACTACGTATACAATGCTCGCCGCTTTTACTCCCAGGCGGTGCGTGTCCAAGGGACGGACCATTCCTTCTGCCGTTCCTCCGCAAAGCCTTCCTGATTGGAAGAGGTGCAGGATACAAACATGATGTTCAGGGACATTTTGGAGCTCGGAGTGTTGTTCCGGTGCGTGAATTTTGGGAATGCAAGACATGGGATGACGACTGCGGCATGGGCTGGGCTACATGGTGGCCTTGATATTGTTGACTTGCTCTACAAGCACTACTACAGAGTACATCCAGAGCTTCCCCTGCTTCCCTCATTCACTGAAGATGATGAGAGCCGTCACGTGAACCCCTCGTAAAAGCGGCGGGTCGCAGAATCATGTTATACTCCGACCGTGGTCCAGAGTACCATTACTGCTACGGAGGACAGAGTACAGAGTACTTCAGAGCACGGAGTACTTGTACAAAGTAATCTACTACGTGACCTGTGCCTAAACCAAAACGGTATTCGTACTTGTACCCAAGTATAGCCCATGATATCACGCCTCTCCTGTCGGCAGGATTGCGCCAATCGGACGGGATGGTGTTTGTACGTAGTACGCCTCTGCCTGCTGTTCTTGTTTCTTCTCCTTGTCTCCTGCTAGGGTTAAGCGCCAATCACTGGTTGCCGTGTCAGCCTAGGTTTTTGACATTGAATCCGGTTTTGCTGTATTCTATACTCCGTATACTCCGTACAAATACCAAGTAACAACTGTCTTCTCTATTCCTATATCTTTCCGCTCCATTCAACAGAATATTATCCATCCTCTTTTGTTCCTTTTGCTGCTTCCGTCCACCTGCTGCAAGCGGCATCCCGAGCCCTAACTCCCGACTTCTGCTGCCTCCGATTTCTCTCCTTCGAGTATCCCGAAAGACCCAGCGTCCGACCCCAAAACGGCTAGCTTATTTTACCACCCGGTACTCCAGACCCACCTGTATTACCGGCTATTAACTCTCGCCTGTGATTGGCTGGAACGCACAGGCCCCGCCCATGCATGACGCCACTGCGGGGCTTTTCTAAAACAGGCAATCGACTCTATTCCGGCATCATCGATAAGGCATTGTTCAGTCAACTCATCCAGGCAAACAATGAACGCCGGCCCCGTTTCGGAACCAGATATTCAAGGCGGGGAGTAATGGCCACGCACTCTGGGCTATAAAGAGCTGCGTATTTCTGCCTCCTCAATCCTTTTTCGTTTTTATTCGTCTCAGTCTTCAAGATAACACATCTAGCTGTCTTGTCTATCAATCTACGCTGTTCATCATATCCACTTTTTGTCCACTTTTCTACGCTACTCTATCCCAACTTCATCCCGATTATTCATCATGTCCGCCCCCCAGCCTCTCCGTATCGTCATGGCCTGCGATGAGGCCGGCCAACCCTACAAAGAAACCATCAAGGCCGCTCTAGAAAAGAACCCCCTCGTCGCCTCCATCACCGACGTGGGTGTGGAGTCTCCCTCCGACAAGACCGCCTACGCCCACCCCGCCGTCGCCGGTGCCAAGCTGATCAAAGAAGGCCAGGCCGACCGCGGTCTCTTCATCTGCGGCACGGGCCTGGGTGTCGCCATCTCTGCCAACAAGGTGCCTGGCATCCGGGCTGTCACCGCGCACGACTCGTTCTCCGTGGAGCGGGCGGTTCTGAGCAACGACGCTCAGGTGCTGTGTTTCGGGCAGCGCGTTATCGGGATCGAGTTGGCCAAGAAGCTTGCCGCCGACTGGCTGACATACCGTTTCGATCCCAAGAGTGCCTCTGCCGCCAAGGTGCAGGCCATCAGCGACTATGAGGCGTCCTTCCATGCGACTGCTTGAGCAGAAACTCCCTGGCCATAATACGATGCTACGATTACGTCCTCCCGGCTGGATGACTGTGTGTACTGATACCTGATTGCTCTCTGTTAGCGTTATGATACCTCATTCCTTTCTGGTACATATATCTATATAAATTGAATACATCCTTTTATCCTAGTCTTCGGTGCTCTCTTCGTATAGTAGTGATTTCCTCTTTGGGCTAGTGGCTGAGTCAGCGTTCCGCGGGGATCGATCGGCTTCGATTGTTTCGATTGTACAAGTAGATTCTGACTCGACCTCCGAGACTTGGATTGGACTTGGGGGCTTCTTGACCGTTGCAGCGACCATGTCCTATGAGCTCAAGGAGAAGGGCAATCTCCTCTTCAAAGAGGGCGACTACAATGGCGCCGAAGAGCTCTACTCTCAGGCGTTTGTCATCCCCATTAACGAAACGAACTAGTTTGACTAGTGGTCGACCATGCTCAGGAACTAACACCGGCACAGAATCCAAAAGAACCCCCGCGAACCAGCCTTCTTCACCAATCGCGCCCTAACCCGCCTGCGCCTCGAGAAACATGCCCCCGCTGAACAAGACGCCCAAACCGCCATCTCCCTGTACGGGCCGGACAACCCCACCCGGCTGAAATCCTGCTACTACCTCGCGCAAGCGCTGTTGGGCCAGGACAAAGCGCAAGCCGCACACGACGTCGCGCTGGAGGCGTACCACGCCAGTCTGGCCGCCAAATCCGCCCAGACGGAGAATCTGTCGCGCACGGTGCTCCGCGCGAAGCAGCAGGTCTGGGCGGCCCGGGAGACCCGTCGTCTGCGCGAGATGGATAGCACGCTGGCGGCGGTGGAGGGGTTAATCGAGGGCGAGACGCAGCGGGCGAGTGCGGATCTGCGTCGACGTCTGGACGCCGGGGAGATCGGGGAGATTGGGTTCCTTGAGGATGAGAAGATCCTCCGCGAGGACGCGGCCGGGAACGTCCGCAACGTCCGCGAGGCGTTCCGGGTGGCGTCGCAGGGGCAGGTCGCTGAACGCGTCGTGCCGGATTATCTGGTCGATGGGATTAGTTTTGAGGTCATGCATGACCCTGTGGTTACTCCGTCGGGGAGTAGTTTCGAACGCGTGGGCATCGTCCGGTACGTCGAGCAGGCCGGGGTCGATCCGTTAACGAGGGTCAAGATGACCGTGGGCGATTTACGCTCGAATTATGCGCTCAAGGCGGCTTGTGAGGAGTTTTTGGAGAGGAATGGCTGGGCGGTGGATTGGTAGCCCTTCGCTTGTGTTCCTTGTCTTGTTCCGACTGGCATTTGCATATACCCGTTGCATCTGCATTGATGGCGTTGATTGTACAATAAGCATTGAATATGATATCTTCAGTATACTACGAGTCTCTGTCCTGTGTGAAGAATTGTATAGAGCATGTATAAGCATAACTAGTCAGCATGGGTTACAGCGGCATAAATACCCCACTTCTCAACCCTGCCAACAACTTCTCCCCATCACTCACTGCAACAGCTACCTCAAAGCCCATACACCACAGCTACAATCAAAAATGTCCAACTACCTTAACACCCTAACCAACACCTCTGCCTTCCCCCTCGAAGTGCAATCCGCCGCCTCGGCCCTGGCTCCCTCCAAAGACGCCCTGCACGCCGCCATCGACGGCGCCATCGCTGCCCCCGAGTCCGAGAACTCCTTGAGCGGCGACCACGCCGACCTCCTCGAGAGGGGGTTCGAGTATGCCACTCAGGTCGTGAAAATGCTGGCTGGGGAGCCCGCGGCGGAGGAGAAGTTGGATGTACGTCGTTCCTGTTTTTTTCTGTTCTTGTCCCTTGTACCTGTACCTGTATCACAGTCAGGTCCGGTCAGGTCAGGTTGAGGTTGGATGTATGCTAATACACATGCTATTAGTTGTACAAATACTACAAGCGTGCGAACGGCGAGACTCCCGCGCAGCCTTCGGTTTGGCAGTTTGAGGTTTGTCTTCCCCTAGACCCTCTCGAGATGCGCGTCTGTAGGCAGGGCGCAGGCTAACAGGAAACAGGCCAAGTACAAGTACAACGCGTGGAAGGAAATCAGCCACATCAGCGAGCAAAAGGCCCAGGTGTTGTATATCAAGCAGGTTGATACCCTGATTGGGAAGTATGGTGTGCGGTCTTAGATTTCTCCAAAGATATTATGGCATATGGGATGATGAGAAGACGAGATAAGTTGGATACAGCCTTATTATATTATGATAGTGAATGAAGCTATGGCATATCCCACGTCCGTCCTAGCCAGTCCGGCTCTGTGTAACTCGCCGTCGCGCACCAGGGTTGGTCATGGGGCGTATACGACGTCAAGGGGAGATCGTAGGGCATGCGGAAGCCAACCACGACATCATCCTCCTTCATACCAGGTCCCTCGGTAGTGGCAGCCGGACGATTTCGCTTGAAGCACGGCACCATATTCACCGTTTGCGCGGTGTTGTCAGTGTTGCCGGTAGTATCTGCAAATAACCCTGGCCAGACGACCACCCCAATCTCCCAACTGCATATCCGCACTTCGCCGTGTGCGTTCACGGCTGCACCCCAGGCTTGCGTGGATAGGTTGGCAGAGGTCATCATCGCCCAGTCGATAGAGTCCATCCTCTGATCAGTGAACCGGATATAGGTCTTGATATGCGGTGCTGCCCTCCGACGGCCGGCGTCGCGTTTAGCATCTGCTCCAGTTGTAGATGATGGAGGATCAGGATCAGAATCAGCATCACGATCCCCCGCCCACTGCCGCAGATATGGACGCAAATACCGGAGCTGTTTCTGTTGCTGTGCGCTCTGCACTTTCATATGGATTGACCCGCCGGAGCCGTACCCGTTCAGCGAGCGACGGATTTCATCCGGCGTGGGGAAGATGATGGAATATCGGGGAGCATTAGCAGATGGGGATGATGATGATGTTGCTAGGGTTTTGTAAAAGACATCTCTGAGCCATTTATCTGTTTGGCCTAGGGAGGCGATTGACGATACCTGAGCCACGATATGAGATGGAGATGTAGACTCTCTCGCTGGAACATTCCGTAGGATATCCCTCAAAGCAGGCCATCCCCAGAGCGTCTCCTTCTGCGAATCCACGGCATCCAGTCCCCGCTTCGAAGGCACGCTGGCTATCAGCGCCGCACGCACAGCGCTGAAATCATACCGGGCCAGCTCCTTAACCAGTGGTCCTGTCTTTGTCCGGCCGTACGCATTGAGATATGTCAGAAGATCTCGCTTGAATCTCGTTCCGGACCCGTATGCTCCAGGACGCTCTGGGTCTGGGCCGGTCTTGTCACTTTGCAAAGGCAGCAAAGGAGAGCGCCAGACGGCCTGGCACATGTTGGCCCAGTCACCGGGGATCATGTTTGCCGTGTGGATAATCACCCTACTTGGTCAGCAGACGACTCAATGGCACAACTAGCCATACGGAAAGGAAAGGAAAGCATGGTAGACATACTGAGCAAGATCATCATGTCTCAACAGTATCATCATCTTGGAATGATGCGTTCCAAACGGCTCAGGCATATACGCAACGATCGGCTCGACATTGCGATATCTCGAGCATGCTTCCTATCACCACATTAGCCTTGAGTCCTTCTCCTATGGTAGAGAATCCAGAAGGGAGGAAGAAGGAAGGGGCATACATCAACCCTGATCCGATTCGGCGCCTCCCTCTTCCATGACCCATGCACCACCTTCACAGTAACCAGATCCCGGACATCCTCATCAAACTGGCTCATGAGATAATCCACGTCGAAGAGGTAATTGAACTGCCAGCATTCGCGGATCATCGGGTCACCTAGCAAATCGCGCAGGTGCACTGTTTCTGCATTGTTGGCGGAGGTCGCGGGGAGGTCGCGGATGTGGGTTAATGAAATGGGTGAGGGGATTGTTACTGGTGCTGCTGGACCAGCTGTTGTATCCTTCGCTTGAGTTTGAGGTTGAGCTTGGGATTGATTTTGTGCTGGTGGTGGTGGTGGTGGTGGTTGGCGACATCGTGATGCCGGGGGCGTGATGGACCGATACAGCGACGTCAGGTTGTTTCGTCGAGGGATGGCACTGTTATCCTCTGTGTCTTGCTCAGGGCTTGAGAATCTTGTCCTTTTAGAAGGACGGTCCATGTTCGACGCTCTCCCGGTAGATGCTGGGCGGTGATTGCGACGGAGGAAATGGACAAGCGGTGGTTGAAGTACGACAGGTGGAAGACCGCCAATGCAGCCACGGAAGATGCTCGATGTGCTGATAGACATTGTATTACATGCTTCTGGTCTATTTACTGTTGTGTGGATTGGAGTCGATAGATCGAAGTAAATCATATCCACCCGCGAACCTCCGTCTTCAGCTTCCGTCAGCCTGGTTGCTAAATCCGGATTTCTACTGATAAGCTGGTCTATCTATTATACAGAGTACAAAATAATTATATGCGAAGTCATGGATCACCACATAAACCTCTGAATCTTACCCGGTTCCTGCGGCCACTCGAACCCCTTATACAAAAAGACATATCCCGTCACCGCGTTGATAACCAAAAACCACACCGTCTCCACGAACAACGGCCCATACGTAGCTGCCTGTGCGCGACCGAGCTCTTCCTCGCTAGGTCGTTGTCGACGATACACGGCCGGCGTCGGTTGCGGGGGTAGATGCAATCTCCACAGAACCCACGGGATGATGAAGTACCGGGGTTCGACGAGCGGCGCAGTAACCAGAGAGAGCGTGGTAGCCGCAAGCCAGATGATAACGAAGCTGACGCGGGTCGGCTCGAGCTGTTGCTTCTGACGATTGGCGATGTGTGCTTGGATCCTGGCCAGGATCTCGGGGGTGACGGGGTTGGGTTGCTCGGGTGGAGTGGCCTTCTTGCTTGCTACCTGCCTGCGAGTGGCTTTGGGCTTCTTGGTGGCTTCCTTTTGCGGTGCGTTCCCTTCCGCCTGTTCTTTGTTCGGTGCCGGTGGGGTTGGAGCCGGGGACTTGGGCTGCCCGGGTACCATCAGCTTGGGCGGCGCTGGGATTGTCGAGAAGCCAAAAGCCGAAATGACCACCCAGGCGCAGAGGAAGTAGATTATAGCTGCTCCGTACAGCACCGCTGGGTGAGACCGGAGGATCCGAAAAGCGTAAAAAACATAATGGCGGTTATCCGCAAGAGTGAACGGATGGACAATGGTATTGAAATGAATCACTGCCAGGAGGGCTGGGACCACCGCAGCGGCAGTCAAGAGAGCCGGAAAGCCCTTCTGTCTCTTTGGAAATCCGTAATTCAGGATTTTAGGAAGAGAGCTCTTTGGAAGAAGCACATTGATCACGGGTACGGCAAGGATGGGCCACGAAAAGAACAGGAAATAAGGCCAGATGTAGAGCATCTGAGGCAGATGCAAACCTGCACTGTGAAATTCCTTATGTCCTGCGATTATAAGTCTCTGGGCATGCATTACTTGGTATTATGCAGGCTTACCGAGAACAACGCCATTGTTCCATAAAACGAAACCACCAAACGCGGCCAGAATAGTAATATGAGGGATCACAGACGCGAGAACAGGAGAAATGTTCCTCAAGCCAGTTGTAAAGAGTGACACGGCAGTCTTGAAATAGTCTATATTCTTGATTAGGATACCATAGCAAACACCGAAAAGACAATGCTCACCTGCAATGGAAGCCTCGGACACAAATGGATCATACAGTTCGTTCTGAAGTCCCTTGCTGGCAATATCAGCCAATCCAGAAGAACTGCAAGCATTGGAAGACTGCCGCAGTGTCCGGACCACCTGCAATCCGCCGAAAAACACAGAAACCCAAAAGATGTTGGTCTGTCTAAACACAAGAGCAAGCAGTCCAAAGCCAATGAAGATCAGGGAAGAACGAGATGCACTGCTCTTCGTAGTTGCGCGTTTCAGCTCCCAGTTATACGCCTCCACGACCAACAACAGCGCGAGGATATCCGTATAGTACAGGCCCGAGAAGAAAAACAGAGGCGGAAACAGACAGATATTCAACACGGTATGGCTCAACCGCGAGCCCGCCGGCCGAGAATTTTGCTCTCTCCGTAGAGCCTCCAGCAATGTCTGCAACCTCCAAGGCAAAAGAACAGCCGTGGCAGCCACGTTCGTAACACGCAGTGCGTCCGCATCGAGCTGTGTCGGAGAACCGCGGAGAGCCAGCATGGCAGCACACAGCAGATACGACCACAGATATAGACCCGGGGGAGTCGTAATCTTGGGATCCCAGTGCGTCCATTGATGCGCCCAGTAGGCCTGCGCCTGGGGAACGTGGAAGGCTTCATCCAGATATGGCTCCGGAACGACTGCGCTGACTCGGGTCTTCCACAGGGGAATCAACAGCAAGCCAAAAGGAACCGCATAGCGAGCAGCTCGAGAAAGACCCGAATCAGGCAGAGTGGCGCTCATGATCAGGTTTGTAGGCCTTGAAGCTGGAGTAAACAGATTTAGAAGCAGTAAAGGAGTTCAGTCCATCTCAAAAAACACATATGGCGGGTGCAAACACGTCAAACATGCCGCTTTGGGATAAATGAAGCCGCGAGATCTGAACAAAGCAGTCATTTTCAGGGCAGAGACAGCTTCAACGAGACCTTCTTCCAGTCAATTGCAAAAAGAAGCTCCGTTCTCTCCTGGTCAACCCTTTCCAATGGCCTTTCCTCTCCCGCGGGGCATCATGCCCCCGGAGATTGCCTTCCTGGCCGAGATGGAGCAAGTCACCGTGGTGCCTCGCCAGCGCTTGGAAGGCCTGGAGCTTCTAAGTGTAAGTCGAGTTTCTAAAGCCATGTCTACAACACTCAATTGACCAATTCTACCTCCAGGGCCCCGTCGACCCTCTCCTCCCTCCTCGACGCGCCACTCTTCCCCTCTGGCTTGCCCTTCTCCTCAAACGCCAACGCCGCGCAAACATCCTCCCACCCTCCTGGCTACACCCCGAACCTCTATCCCTCATTCTCGATATCGAAACCCAACATGATGACTACCAACATGCCTTGTCCCCACCGCCACCGCTACCGGGGCAACCAAGTCTCCGGGATCGAAACCGAGAGCGCCGACAACCCGTCGCCATGCCCCGGTTCACGCCAGATGGCGAGCGATTTTACGCCTCGCCGCCGTTTCTTCCGCAGAATGTCGCGCAGGAGTACGTGGCTCCGGGGGAACCGCCGTCATTGCCGTATCATTGGTTAGAAGTGGGCAATATGTTACTGGATGCGGCAAGTGACGATCTCGTGGACCCGGATCAAACGAGACGGTTGTTGAAGGAGCTGCGCGAGGCGCGCATGGCGAAGATTAGGACGGGCGTCGATGTGCTCGATGCTGCTTCTATTGGGGGTGGAGGGGTTGCATTGACGGGAGTTGGTGCGATGGAAGTCGGGGAGGGAAGAGGTTTTATCACAGGGGTTGTGGACGGGCTTAGGTATGGAATCTACTTTCATTCCATCCCTTATTTTCTAACAAAAGAATGCTTGCACAGAAAAATTGGCGCCTCTAAAGAACAAGCACGACGAGAGCAAATGGCCGAGGATATGGCCAATGGCGGCTACGATGCCACCCAAGACGATGACGACGAAATGGAATTCTAATAATCACTCTCATGAACTTATATTCCTGCCATTACGAGTAACGAAATATTCTGCCAATTGGCACCGCATCATGCATCATGTATATACCACTATGAGTTGAGTATCAACCGCCAATGCTTTGGCCCTAACGAGAAAGACAAAAACCAGTCTCAATGACTACATATAACCACTTCAATTTCCAACATAACGGAACCCATGGAGTTATCGAATCCGAGGAACCCCGAAACCGTCAGAGCTCTGAGGATCTTGCTCGAGGGACGGGATGACGCTGAGGACCACGAAGAATTCCCGCAACCCCAATCGACTCGAACATGTTCGACTTGATCTGCGCACGTCTCGACATCGTTGCTGCCGCTTGAAAGATATGCCATGGACTGAGTTGTAGTTGAGCTCAGAGAGTTCGACCTGGGAGCTGGGACCACAACGACTTGGAGAGTGTATCCTATGACTATCTGAAGGACTGTTTATTTGGTCCAGTGAACATTTAAATGGATTACCCTACCATGTCATGGTTTGTGATGTACCCTAGGTTGAAAGTAATTAAAGAGGTTATTTTCCAATTGCGTGAAGACACTATAAGCATGCACTATTTACCTTATAATCAAAAAAGCCAGCGAATGGGTGAATAGGAGAGCATTTCAAACCAGGTCACAAATATCAGTTAGAAGAGGTAGGAAGAGATCTGAGAAGAGAATAACTGTCTGCATTATCTCTTGGGGATTCCAAATAACGCTCAAAAAACAAGAAAATAACAAAGGGAAAGGAGGAGCTTCTATCTTGACGAGAGAGAAAGAGAGGGAAAGAGGAAATGGGCAAACAGGTCCTCCGATATAGCCCTAGAAAAAGCACTTATTTCTGCCCACAGCCCAATCGGGCCGCACTACCTAAGCGCTTCCCTGATCTTTCTGCACCATTTTTTTGCGAGCCGCCAGAATCATATCGTCCCTCCGCTTCTGCAGCATCCGCTGACGCTCCTCTTTGCTTTGCGACCAGCCCCTCGACGCCGCTGCTGTCGCAGGCTGTTCCGGTACGTCTGCAAGATTATCGCCCGTAGCCCTCGAGTTCAAATTATAGCGCGAAATCAAATCCTGTCCTTCTGACTTTGTCGTACGGCCGGATGTTGATGCTGCGCGTGGCGCCGTGGGACGGTTGGCAGTGGTCGTGGAAACGGGAATCGGCGGCTGGAATGACGGGGGAGGCTACAGAAATTTCAACCATTAGAATCGCTTTTTCTCTCTATATATTGAACTGCGCGCTGCTGCACAGCAACGAACAAATAATGCGGGATGGAAGCAAGTACTCACCACCTCCAGCCTCCTCCCACTCAGGATCCTCTCCGTAGTCGCCGGAACACTCCCCCCATTGCGCTGTAGATCCCACATAATATCCCTTGTATTCATTTGCGGAAACATCTGCGATATTTGTTCGACCTGAGCCGGGTCGACGGCGTGCCCGCGCGCACGACTGCGACCTCCGGCGCCACCTCCAGCACCCGGTTCGCTGTCACGATTGAGAAACCATCGAATCACGAAGAAGGAAACGACGGCCAGGGTGAGCAGCGACGGGATGTTGAGCGAGGGCTCCTCGTCGGGCATCGTCTCGAATGCTTGGTAAGACATGTGGGTTGGGTTGGGTGGCTGCTATATGTAGGAGGCCAGCTCGGCGGTTTCGGGAGAGTACGTTGGGCCGGGAACGGTGAAGAGTATGCGATAACCGGTAGGGTGGAAGTACCTGTAGGACTCCTTTGTCCGATGGAGCCAGCGCTGTACGATTGCCGGACGTATTGTTAGTATTATGGTTGTTGTTGGCGTTGTTCAGGCCGTAAGAACAGGTGACGATGGATGAAATGATGTGGCGGTGATGGACGATAACCGACAGTCGCCTCACGTGCTGATAACAAGATGAAGCCTTTACAACGTGAAGGACTGACAATATACACGGAAAGAGAATACCCACGGGTGTAAGTGTTGTTGGATATGGTCTGGAAGGCGGCCAAGGAAAAGGAGAAGGATTGTCTCCCTGCGACTGCTGGATCCTGGCTGGTTATATATACTAGCGTATAATTACTCGGCACTCCGTACAGCAGCACTAGAAATATATAAGTGAAGAAAACAATACATCGAGATATATTCATTAGCCGTATGTCATGACAAAAACAAAGGCCACACAAAGGCTCCCAGACACCAGTCAATCCATCGACCCAGAAACACCGGCTCAATCAATGCCCACAGTGAACCCAACCCAGTTATACGCAAGATGGAAGAAGAAATATAAACAGAATTCGCCAGAAACCAGGATAGCCTCCCTATTTCATATCGGCAGGAGTCAGGGCCTGCACAATACTTGTTCCCTCACTGAATCTCGTCCGGAAGATACGGTTCGCGTTCTGGAACATGCCGTCCTTCAGAGAGACAATGATGAATTGGGAGCCCTTGAACCGGGTCTTGATCAGACGACCGATGTTCTGCGTGTGAGACAGGTCCAGAGCAGCGTCCACTTCGTCGAGAATGTACATCGGCGCGGGTTTGAATTGCAGGAGAGCCATGATCAGCGACAGAGCGATAAGGGATCTGTCCAAGTAAGAATTAGTCGTGTATGATTATAATCCAGAAATGGTCAAACGTACCGTTGTCCACCACTCAGCTCAGTCAAACTTTGCTTCCACACTTTACCCAAAGACACCTTCACTTCCAGACCATCGGTAATGTCTTTGCCCTCAGGGGGGTCTAACTTCGCAAAGCTTCCGGGCAAAAGCTCCGAGAAGATCTGTCCAAAGTCCGCATTGACCTTGACCCAGGTCTTGTGGAGAGCCTCCTTCTTGTACTCATTCAGATTGATGATGGTCTCTTCGATCTTGCGCTTGTCGCGAGTCACAGTCTTCACCATGTTCTTCAAAGCTGCCTCCTTCTTCTCGACGCTATCGATCATGTTCATGACCTTGGGGTTGATCTTCTTCTTCATCCCCTGGAATCGCTCGGTAACGTTGCGCAACGTCGATTTGCATTCTGCGATATTTTGGTCCTTGAAATCGTAGACTGTGTTTGAACGCCCGAAGTTGTCCTTCTCGTCCGCGATCCATTCGTGCTCGGATTCCATATGCCCAACGGTCTGAGCGGCAGCGTGTTGATCTTTCTGCAATTTTTCAAGTTGATGCCCGAGCTTTTGCATATCCAGACCCTCCTCGGTAATCCGAGAGTTCTTGGATTGCATCGCCTCCTCAAGCTCCCGCAACTCATCGTCAAAGCCAGTCAGCTTGGCCCTTTCATCGTCGAGCTGCGCTTGCGCAACATCATGTGCATCCTATTTTCCCGGACGTTAGTCTTGCTCCCTCCCCACAGACAAGGAGCTAAGTTCCTGGCATACCTTTATCCGCGCCTGTTCTCGTTTCATAGACTTGACCTCCTCTATCTGAGCCTTGAGAGTGTTTTCCACTTCGGCAGTCTGCTCATCAGCCGCTGAGAGATCACTTCCGACTTGCTCGGACTCAAGTCTCGAGTTCTGAAGTTCCTTTTGCAACGTCTTAACGGCGATGGAGTTCTTAGAGAGATTCTTCTTAAGCGAGTCAACCGAAGTCTGCAATTCCGCCAGCTTGCTATCCTTGTTGTCATTGAACTCGCTCATATCCTTTTCGATCCGTTTGATATCCTTGGATGCTTCGCTGTGTCGAGCCTTTGCGTCCGCAATGTCTTTCTTCAGCTGTTCAATGTTCCCCCGCATTTCCTCAACAGCATGAATGATCTATAGAAGATTAGCAAATGAGCAATGGACTTTCCGAAGAAATAGGATCGCTTACAGAAGATGACGAGTTGCTGTTGATCTGCTCCTCCGTGAGCTTGATCTCGTGAGACTTGAGGTCCAGCTCCTGTTTGAGCGAGCGGGTTGCGTCCAGCTTCTTCTTCTCCTTTCTCATGTTTTCTTCTAAGCTCGCCAGAAGACGCTCTTTGTTGCGGACCTCCCTGGTGATTTCGTTCAACTTTTGCAGCGTCACGAGGACTCCGCTGGAGTTCGGAGCGCTACCACCAGAGAGAGTACCGGACGGATCATAGACATCTCCATCCAAAGTAACACTCTTCATACGAACAGAAGGATCGAAGGTCACGCGCTTCGCAGTATCCGCATCATGGCAAACTAGAGTGTTGCCGAACACGTAGTTCATGGCTGCCATGATCTCTTCATCATACCCGATCAATGACAAGGCAAGATCGACCTTTCCTGGTGCAATGTTCTGAGCTGCACCAATCTTCTCAACAGATGCCCTAAATGCCGCAATTTTGTTCAATGGAATGATGGTCACCCGCTTGCGCAGTTTTCCTTTCTGAAGCAGCTGGGTACCGGTTTCTGCGGAATCGACGACAACGTTGTACAATCGGCCACCGGCGCAAATTTCCAGTGCTGTGGCAGCTTGGATCTTTTCCTTGTTAAGGGTGAATAGTGAAGCCACAAGACCCTTAACCTTAGACCGATCGAAGTTCGGATGAGGATCTGCGTAGTTGAAGTCGATATTGGCCACTTTCTTCTTGAGGTCATCAGCCCTTCCACGTAGCTCGCGAATATCCTTCTGCAGGCCCCCTTGTTCCTGATAGATCTGCTCCTCTTTGCCGGGTTCGTAGCCCAGTTTCGTAAGCTCGGCTTCCAGCTTCTTGGCCTGGGACTTGAGACCTTCCAACTCTTGTAAAAGGCCAGAGTTCTGCTGCTTTGCCTTCTTCGCGCGCGGTTCTTCCTCCTTGACCCTCTTTTCCAAGTGAGCAATCTTCAACTTGGCCTGTTCCTGTTCCGTAGCCGCAGCACTTGCGCGGTTCCGAGAATCTTGCAGTTGGCCTTGATACCCACTTTCTTGACCTTCCTTGGATGCGACGCCGGTTTGTAAAGACTGCAGCAGCTCCTCCTTTTGTTCGACTTCAGCAGTCTGGGTATCGAGCTCTGCCTTCGCTGCGCCATACTGTGCTTGCAATTTATCGTAAATCTCTTTTTTCTCCTTGAGAACCTCCTCGAGATCTTTCACAGTCTTCTGGCTGTCCTTGAGTTTTCCCTGCTCCTCTGCTATGCTGGCGTTCTTGAGATCGAAAACGGTGGTCAATCGAACCAATTCGTGGGAATGCGCCTTGACATCATCTTCAAGGCCTTGGAATTTGCCCCCTTTCCGCAACTCCTTGTCGCGGGCTGTCCTCACTCGCTTAACATCCTCCTCTAGATGGGCGATTTCATTCTTCAGCTTGGTAGCGTTGTCTTCAAGCGTTTGGACCTTCTGCCTCTTGCTATCGCATTCCTCGCCAGCAATCCGTAGCCGTTCGTTGCCTCGGATGTAATCGTGGGCGACAACCAATCTCGTCAACCGCTCCAGGTCGTTTTGGGTCTGTTGGAAATCGAGGAAAGCACGCTTCTCGGCTCGAAGTTTTTCGAGTTTCGGCTCGATCTCTTCCTTCAGCAATCCTTCAATTTCGCGCAGTTTCAGGTCCTTCTTGGCCATCGTCTTTGCAGCTTTCTCTCGTCTGTCCTCGAACATTCGGGTGCCCGCAGCCTCCTCAATCATGGAAAGAATTTCAACAGCCTTCATGTTCAACACCTTCGTGATGCGCCCCTGCATAATGAGGAAGTTCGGGTTGTTAATATTCAATTGAACACTCTGGAAGAGATTCTGCACCGTCTGCTGCTGCGCGCGATGGCCGTTGATCAAGTACTTGCTCGTTCCCCCGAGGACGATCTGTCGAGTAACGGAGATGGTCGCATATTCCTCAAAACCAATCGGAGACTTAGCAGTGTCGCGGTTATCGAAGACGATAGTCACGCTGGCCTTGGTCACACCCGCCTGTCCACGCTTGTAAATAAGATCCTGAAGATTCTGTGCTCGAACGGTCGTCATGTTCGTGATTCCGAGAACGAAGCAGATGGCATCTAGGATGTTGGATTTACCACTACCGTTCAAGCCAGTGATAGAATTGAACGACTCGTCCCTGGTCCGTAGCAGTCAGTGTCATATCTCCCGAGCGAATGTAAAACATCGACAGCAATTGGCCGAAAGTAATGCTGATATCGGGCTCTCTAAAGCAACGGATACCGACGGTACATACCATCCTGAGACAACCGTACGCGCGGCGTACGATTTGAAGCCCTGTCAACAAAGCATCAGCGAACCTGCGCTATCGGATCCCTCTGCACGACAGATTACAGCAGAAAACTCACATCAATGACAATTTCAGTAATCCTCATGGTTGCGACACCGATCCAGCCTCATGCACTTTACTATCACGCGCACATGAGATGGAAATGAATGTGAGGAAAGGAGATGGTGTGTGTCGATGGTGGCCGAAACGGGGAAATGCGGCTCTCTGTTTTGGCGGGCGCGGCTGTTTTTGCTGGCGGCAATCAGGTGTTTATGAATTTCCCTCTTGGGCATGGCGCTAAATTAGATCACATAAGCATGGAGGGGTCGGCACATCACATGATTGATGTTGCTCATGGATAAAGCCCTACGATTCTCATATAATAATGATGGAGAACAAAGATCATCATCAAAGTCATTCAAATCCGAATATTGTAAGATCCTAATCCCATAAATGACTACCCAGTTCAAGAGATGCGCCCATGTTCCTAGCGGATACAGCAATACCAGCCAATGCTAGAACAAAATAGTACTACAGAAAACTGGCAGTCAACCCAACGCCATTGCTGATCAAATAGCTTGTTGCCTTGTCGAGAATCATGAAGCTTGTGGGAACGGGACTGTGCGTGTGATGCCTCGACTGGGATCGAGCCTGTTGTCCAAGTCCTCATATCGCAGGATGAACTCACGCTATATAAATTCAGCCATTAGCACGGTCAAGGAAATGACAAGGACAATCAACATACCCTGATCTTCTTCCAGTTGGTAGGATCCCATAAGAGGTACACTCCTCGCTCGCTTACTCCACGCTCAACATCAACCGGGCCAGGATACGTTTCGTCACGAGTCAACCAGCACCGTTCGATCTTGTGGTATCTCCATTTGCGACCCATCAATTCCTCTGCCGCAAGCTCCTGCATAATATCTCGAGGCATGCTGTAGAAGATATAGAACAGAGATTCGTCGCTGAAACTGGGGATCCTAGTCTGGAGAGGTTGAACGTTGGCAACGCTGTAGCAGGCGGGTAAAGAAAAGTCCTGTTCCAGAGGTAACGAAGACATAGAGGCAACAAATGGAGAAGCGAATGACGTATGCAGAGGCCTATTTATCAAGAATCAGCAGAGGTCATAAACTAAAGGGCATAAGCGGCATACTCAGGCTGATTCAGGTCTAGGCCCAGAGTCATCAAATCCTGGCCCACGGCAAGACTCGCGACATCCGGACTCTCGCTGTGGATCATTCTTAACAGACCAGCGAGGCCAAACCTATCCAATTCACTCATCTGACCAAGAGGCGGCTGTTCTGCACTCTGAGAAGACGGATCCTGGACATCAGCAGAGACGGCTTGCTGTTGTCGTTGTAATTGCTGCTGCTCCGTGAAGTTACGCTGCCCCGGCATCATAGTGCTTGTCAAATCCTAAAGAACTATCAGTATTCATGTTAAGCGTGTGTGTGTGCCCCGTCGGGGATAGAGTCTACCTCTTTTTCTTGGCCCAGCACACCATTGGATCCCTGGTTGACTGGCGACCGCGACCCCGTAATACCTGAAAGACACGGTCAGTCCTCACCCGTGCTGCTGTTTGAGTTGCCAACATACCTGCTGGGCTCATATTTGCAGGCGACATCATTCTGCCTGTTTCCTGACCGTTGACTGAAGCTGCCATTATGTTGCGGGTCTGCGCAGACTGGCCCTGGAACCCGATGCCGGCATTGAAACTCCCAAATCCTGCGTTCTGCATCACTGAGCCTCGGCGATCTTGGCCAATTTCTGCAGCGACATTGCGTCCAAGGGGCGGAAACTCGTCAATGCTTCCAGTCTGAGGCTGGCCACCTCCTAATTGACCACTAATACCCTGTCCACCGTTGCGGAAGTCATCTAGACGATTGGCAAACTGCACTCCGGAAGGGAAAAGATCGTCATGGGGAGGCTGGCTCTGTTGTTGAGGATGGTTCGATGGCGTCTGGGATGCGCGGGAGGGTGCTTGAGTGGTAGGAGGGGGCTGTTGTCTTTGGACAGGGGTCTGTGCAGCGCGCTGGTTGGCGTTTGCCCACACCATCTGACTCGGGTTCTGGGCCTGGGTCGGCTGAGGCGCGCCTGACAGTGAAGGGAATTCCCTAGCAGTGAATAATTTATTAGCCCTATAGATCACTAAATGCCACCACGCCACCCAAGTGCAACCCTAGACCGCAGCCCCTTTGACACACAAAAGCACACTTACGATAAATCCAACGGTGTTGCAGGTTGCGAGCCACTGAGACTCTGAGCAAACGATCCCATAGCGCCGAAGTTCCGCTGCTGATTGCCCTGTAACCCAGGTGTACCGCTCACAGGCATGTTGAAATTCCAATTGGCACCGGTCCCTATTCGTTCCCCGTAATTAGCGTTCCCAATTCTGCGTATCACACAAATATTTATTGATCAAGGGCTTCGCACCGAGTTTCCCGTTTGGCAGTCGCGCGGAAGCGAGTGTCGCGTTTCGAGCCTGAGCCTGCTGTTGTGCGGGGAATCCGGACATGCCTCTCAGAGGCTGCGGACCAGGTCCTGAAGAATTACCAAAAGGGTCAGCATCATGGTTAAAGAAAGGCAGTGATCTCAGTAGCAATAATCGTTTCTGGATTGGGTCGAGCTGTTCAAAGCAAGTCGTAGGCGTCGCCTGAGGAGACTTCGGTCGCACGTGGGAGGGCTGTTTCCGCGGGCAATCCGCAATTGGAGCAGAAAAGCAAAACGAACATCTCGCCAGAAGTTTCAGGAAAGCCCTCGTTAGGATGACAAGAACCCAGAGGTCTTGCATCGTCGAGATGCCTATCGTGGCCAGATCCAAACCAGGGCACTGTTCCAAGAAAGAGGGCAGTTGAGAAGAGAGAAATAAAACATACCTGGCCTATTCATAGTGAAACCCCAAGACTAATAAGCTGGCCTGCAAATAGAAGAATTCTGCACGATCAAAGATTATCCTCACAGTATGGGTGCACTGCAGGAAGTCAAACGATCATGCGTGCTTGGAAGAAGAGCATTCATTCAATGCGATGGCAAAGGCGGAGAGTGACGGCAGACGCGCGCTTATCAGTGGGTGGGCTGAGTTAGCCGCGACGATATTTCTATACTTGTCCTCGGTGCTACATTGCAATTATTGCAGCTTTACGTAGTATAGGTCTTCGGGTATCTTCTAGGGATATGAACAGAAGTACTTAGCACGAAGATATAATATAAAGCTGCCATCGTTTTGTACGGAGCACTCTAATGGTTTCACTTGATGCTCAAAACAATTTCCACCTACAGCCCCTTGTGGTTACTTTCTTCTTCGCCAGGCAATCCCACTGTTGGAAAACTAGTATATCCCTTGCGCTATCAATTATTTGCTGACGAGCAAGGATGAAGTCCACAACAACAAGCGCGGCCGGCGCTTACATCACGTGACCTAACGCGGCCCACCCGCAGCTTTTTGAAGTCTGAGAAAAGAACCTCCCACCACGAGACTCTTTGGCAACGGTTCAGACGCAAATGCCCGTCACCATGCCTCGTCAAAACGCCACACGGCTTGCTCGCCAATTTTGGGGTCTTCCGCTGGCCGAATTACCCCCTCCGTACCTTGCGCCGTCACTCCATCTCTCCCTGATTCGGTCCCCCGTGCAGTCCTCCAACTTCTCGTCCACCGCGGCCGCCGCTGGCCATGGCCGAGATCTCAGCAAATCCCGTGGTGTGTCAGCGATTCACCGGAGTGGTCCAAAGTTCAGACTGGGGGTGTCTAGGTACCCATTGCCGAAGCCTGCGTCTCCCGAATCTGTGGAACGACGCCATCCGACACCCGACCATGGCCTCTGGGGCTTCTTCCCCAAGGGCAAAGCGGCGCTGAGCACGCCGGAATACGATGTCGCTCATGGTTGGTGGCCCCTGTTTCTAGGAAGTGCTTCATTGTGCTAAAAATTGCTGGTTGTAGGGCGCTCTTGGTCCGTCCAGGAGCTCCGTGAGAAGTCTTGGGATGACCTCCACAAGCTGTGGTGGGTTTGTGTCAAGGAACGCAACCGCATAGCTACCTCGAACCTGGAACGACAGCGCATGAAAGCCGGATACGGAGAATATGAGGCTGAGGAACGGGACCGAGTGGTGAGTCTTCCTTGCGCCGTCGCGATTAGGCCACGCTCGGGACAATCAATACCGCATGATGGCTCTATATCGATTGCCTGATCCCTGAAAGTGCTAACTCAACCTCTGTGGTTTAGGTCCGCGTCACTCAGAAGAGCATCAAGCACGTTCTACGGGAGCGATGGTATGCTTGGGAGGATGCGCAGAAGCTTTACGAGCAGGGCTTCCGGCCGCAGAATGACGACAACCAGCAATAAACCTTCCATCTCGGTTCCGGGTGTAGTTCTGAGTCTGAGCTTTCTTTATGATCATGTTGTCTTAGGTGTACACCACATACTCCGTGCTTTTATATTTCATCTCATTGCGGTCAATGCACAGTGTACACTAGTCCCTAAACAAAGAAAATATGGCACTAAACTAGATCCCCCTAAGAATCCAACTAGCTTCCAATAATGCGTGTATATCAGTATGAAACGACAGACAGGGGGAAAGGGGCAGTAGCAGGGTGACAATTCAGGAGTCACTCAGTCTGTGTCTGTAGGATTATTATCATTATTATTATTCCCACTGTCATTATTCTTACTAGGTTGGTGGGACTCCGAGCTGGCGTCTAATAATCCGGTCGATGATCCGCGGCCACTAAATAACATAACGTCGACCACTTCACCGCACCGTCTCTCCGCTTCCTTTTCCCTCCTCTTCTTTCTCCTTGCTCTCTGTATACTTCTGTTGCTCATCTTTCTGCAACTCTTCTAATCTGCTGCTGTACTTCTCTTTCCTCCCCTCATCATGGATGACATCGCCCCCGAATATGATGTTGTGGTGCTTGGCACTGGTATGTTTAGCTACCCCGCCGCTCGACCACGTCGGGGTGATTGATGCTAACAGTCCCTCGCAGGTTTGACGGAGTGTGTGCTGTCCGGGTATGCTCTCCTGGCATCTTCTGTATTTTGGAGGATTCATTGCTTATTGATGCGGTATACAGTGTTCTCAGTGTCAAGGGTAACAAGGTGCTTCATATCGATCGCAATGATCACTACGGAGGGTAAGTCGTGATGTACTCCGGCGTAGTTGTTCGGCATGACCAAGCCGCCCTAACAATACTACGTCTATAGCGAGGCTGCTTCTGTGAACATCGAGACGGTAAGATAGACTTTTGTTTTGGTTCAAAGTTCGTCTGCTAGGGATTCATTTGCTTACATGGTTTTTGTTGTTCGGTCTCTTAGCTGTTCAAGAAATACGGCAACGTCAACGCCGGCGAGGAGCCCTGGAAGAAATATGGACGGGTCAACGACTGGAACATCGACCTGGTCCCCAAGCTGCTGATGGCCAACGGCGAGTTGACGAATATCCTCGTTTCTACCGACGTTACAAGATACCTGGAGTTCAAGCAGATTGCTGGTAGCTATGTCCAGCAGGGCAAGGGCCCCAAGGCCACCGTGGCCAAGGTCCCCTCGGATGCCAACGAGGCCTTACGCTCGTCCTTGATGGGGATGTTCGAGAAGCGGAGGGCTAAGAAGTTCTTGGAGTGGGTTGGTGAATTCAAGGAGGAGGACCCTGCCACTCACGCAGGTTCGTTCTGGGGAGCTAGTTCACTTTGGTGGTATTCGGCCTGTCATAGCTAACGAGGAGCAGGCTTGGACGTCACCCAGTGCACGATGAAGGATGTCTACGAAAAGTTCGGCCTAGAAGACAACACCCGCGATTTCGTTGGGCACTCAATGGCTCTGTACCAGTCTGATGACTACATCACCCAGGTGGGCAAGGCCCCTGAGGCCATCAACCGCATCCGCTTGTATGTGAACTCAATGGCCCGGTACGGCAAGTCGCCCTACATCTACCCTCTGTACGGTCTGGGAGAGCTTCCTCAGGGCTTTGCCCGTCTGTCCGCTATCTATGGCGGTACTTACATGCTCAACACCAACATCGACGAGGTGCTCTACGAGGACGGCAAGGTTTCAGGCATCAAGGCCACCATGAGGGACCGAGACAATGCTGCCGATACCATGAACTTCTCCACCAAGACCAAGAAGATTATTGCAGACCCGTCTTACTTCCCCGGCAAGAGCACGGTGACGGGCTATCTGCTCAAGGCGATTTGTATCTTGAAGCACCCCATTGACAAGACGGATGGCAGCGACTCGCTTCAGCTGATCATCCCCCAGTCTCAGGTTGGACGGAAGCACGGTAAGTCCTGACGGCTTTGTCTAGTCAAAAGACACCCTGCTGATTTGGACAGATGTCTACATTGCCATGGTCTCTTCGGCACACAATGTCTGCCCCAAGGGATACTACGTGGCCATTGTCTCCACTATTGCCGAGTCTGATGCAAACCATCACATCGAGCTTCAGCCTGGATTCGAACGTCTGGGTGAAATCGAAGAGAGATTCTTTGGCCCGCCGATCCCGATCTACGAGCCTTTGGAGAGTGGTGAGAAGGACAACATCTACATCTCGAGGAGTTACGATGCTACATCACACTTTGAAACCACTACTGGTGAGTTGCACCTGTGCATTATGTAGGCTTACCAGCGCAATTCACTGACTCTCGAAACAGATGATGTGCAGGACCTCTACCGCCGCGCCGCGGGAGAGGAACTGGTCGTTGAGGGGCTCCGGGAGGACCAGAAGCTTGCTGAGGAGTAAGCAAGGATTGAAGCGTTTCCGGTTTGAGACTTGAATATTATATCGTTGCTACCAGGGAGATATAGCTCCGTTTTGCGTTCCTTGCTTATATTTTTAACAATTACTATAAATTGTAGCATGTTGAATAAGAAGCGATGTCTGATATGTCTCGCCCAGAGTCTCTGTCTCGGTGATTCTTGGACAGTCTATTATATATATACACATGGCCCGTGGGCTCTGCACAGTATATACAAGTTCTAGAGAACCAGCAACTAATCTACAATTTCTCATCCGCCTCCGGATCCGTATTCGCCTTATCATGCTCTCCCAACACACACAAATCCCCATTATCCGCCCTCAAAATCTCGGCCCTGAGATATGCCAACCGTCTCCCGACCTGCACCAACGTACACCGCAGCCGAATCTCCGTATCCTGCGGAACCGGCCGCAAGTACGTCGTTTTCAAATGGCGACTGACACCACCCAGTGCGAACACGCCCGGCCGCGACTTGGCCAGCAGGATGACAGTGGAAAGGATATCGATGAGAGTGGCCGCGCAGCCGCCATGCAGGTTGCCCATGTAGTTGCAGAGATCGGGGGACACGGTTAGGAGGTAGTTGACTTGCGCCGGGGGGCCTTGGGTTGCGGATTCGAAGCGCAGGTTGCTGGTTTTGGCATTGATACCCCAGTGTTTCTGTTTATTTTTCGTCTGTAAGATTTATTTCTTTCTGTATTGTTTTTTTCAATGATCTAATAGGTTGTGTTAGTAGGGAACGGTACCTCTTCGTTGCCATCATGGCCGTACCCTCCCAGTCCCATGCGCAGGGTATATTCGTAGACAAGTTGTTCGAATTCATCGAGGGGTCTGGAAGGCGCGCCGACAGACATGGTTGATAGTATGTTCCGATGGTCTAGATTGTAAATATGGGGTATCCGGGTAGTGTCCATATGTAGGTAGGTGTACAGAGGGGTCAAGGAATATATATTCGTCTCGGTGATCGTTGGCGCATTTCTAAATAGCCGAGGTCCATGAGTTGTTGGAGAACTTACTCTGTAATTTGATCGGTGGCGTTTCAGAGAGTCCTAACTGTGAACAGAATAAGCAACAAGTACGATTCTCGTTGTCTGTTTCCAGAATATATAGTTCTTGCTGCTTTCTGGTTAGAATCGGCGTTGCTAATAGAGACCAGGTAGTAGAGGTGGACAGTCATAGCCCAACCACATTAGCTTCTACAACAGTAGACGCATTGAAAAGTGACTGCATGAGTTCTTTCGACAGTTTTCTCTGTCTGTTCTGTCGTATTTTGAGGCTTCTCCAGTGGTGACTGCGCTGGTAACTACCGTTCTATACAAAGTCACATGACCTCGCGTCGCGCGTGTTCACTTCCGCTCAATCGCTTGCAGCTTCAACCATCTGCCCAGGTCCAGACGTAAGCTGTAAGTATGTCAATGCTTGATCAAGACCGGTTTTAATTGGCCATAACTAACGCACATCACATTCTGTTAGAGCCTGACTGCGAACTGCTTTTCCAGACCATCCTGGCGCCGTGATTGCATGCTCGCCATTGATTCTCGAATTGAGCTTTTACGACTGTTGTTTCTCGTGCTACATCCTTTCAAATAACGCCCAGACAAAGAACACAATGCGAGATCAGCGCGCCTCGAAGCGAAGAAGGGTCTCCGTCATGGACGAGGAAGGGGATACGGAAATGCAAGATGGCAACGACATCTACTCGGTCCCGTCGTCGCCATCGGTGAAAGATGAGCAAGACACTAGACAAGGACACCCTACAGTCGAACAGCCCGACCAGTCAACCCCGTCCAGAATATCGCGCCGGCGACCTTCGCGGGCAACCCAGAAACCGATCCAGGATGATAACGAGGATGAGGGTCGTGCGGGAACAGGGACTCCCACCAGGGCCGGGACGCGGTCGAGTGGACGACAGCGGAAACCGGTGCAGCGGTTTGAGCAGGGACTGACCCAGACACCGTTGTCGACAAGGAAGAATGGCACTCGTACACCGAGGAGTACACGGAAATCGAGACAGGAACCCGAAGAGGATGAGGAAGAGGAAGAAGAAGAGAATGAAGAGGATAAATCGCCGCAACCGCACCCACGAGCGAATTCGTTGGCCAGGACGAGGTCGAAGAGGGCCAGTGTGAAGTCCAATATGGAGAAGGATGAGGAAAAGGAGACGACAAATTCTGCATCGCCGGAAGAGGATCAAGATGGACTGGATGATTTGGTTGCTATGCAGTTGCAGCACAATCTCAACCAGCCCGAGATTGATGGCAGGGATAATGTAGCAACCCGGCCTGAGCCACTGCCTGTCTACGCTGAAGAGCTGGTCCAGACTCTGTCGCAGAGGGATGGTTTCCAAAACGAATTGAGACTGTTAACACGTGTTGTGCTCGAGAAACTGAATGGGAAAAGACGGGTCCCGTTGAAGGGATTGGAGAACGAATACGACAAGATCCACCAGCTCGTCGAGCAGACAGTCACTGCAGGCGAGGGCAACTCGATGTTGGTTCTCGGGTCCAGGGGAAGCGGCAAGACTACTATCCTCGAGACCGCCCTGTCATCTCTTGCTCAGGAGCATGCAAACGACTTTCACGTGGTTCGTCTGAATGGCTTCCTGCATACTGATGACCGACTAGCCCTCCGCGAGATGTGGCGCCAGCTAGGCCAGGAGATGAACACGGAAGAAGAAGCCGGGAAAGTCAGCAGCTATGCGGACACGATGGCCACGCTGCTGGCGTTACTATCCCATCCTGAGGAACTTTTTGGCCCATCTGATGGCCAGTCAAACGGGGCAGTAACTGCAGCGCGATCGATTGTGATCATAATGGACGAGTTCGACCTGTTTGTGTCGCATCCGCGACAGACACTGCTCTACAACCTGTTTGACATCGCACAGGCGCGCAAGGCTCCCATAGCAGTGATTGGGCTTACCACCAAGGTGGACATAACAGAGATGTTGGAGAAGCGGGTGAAGAGTCGGTTCAGTCATCGACATGTGTTTGTTCCGCTTCCCAGGTCTTTTGAGACGTTTTCGGAAATCTGCTTTGCTGGACTGGACCTTGAGGATGATGAGGTTCCTGAAGTAAAGTCTGAGGATTGGTTGGTTCTTCTTAAGAGCTGGAAGACCTATTTGCAAGTAAGTGTCTATTGCCGCTGGAGTTTAGGACGTGCTTTAACTGACATCGTGGATTATAGGGCTTATGGGATGACGTAACGTTCAGATCTCATCTACTCCGGATATACAACCAGACCAAATCGGTCAAGGAGTTCTTCACTAGTTCGCTCCTCGCGATCAGCGAGCTGCACCACAGCACCTACTACACGCAAAACCAGAATACCCCGGACGACCTCTCAAGCGCAATACCGACTCCGCGAGCCTTCACCGACCAAACCCTAACCTGTCCTGACCCGGTGCCCCTACCCTTTCACCCCTCAACGACTGTCTCGGCCAGTCCATCCTCCCTTCCGCTCTCTCTTCTTCTCGCCGCCACACGGCTCACGGCGTTATACGACCCGAGCAACGAAGCCACGGCGCCTCTGCAGAGTCTCGCACCACTCGCACTCTCATTCCCCGCCGCATACGCCGAGTATGTGCGGTTGTTGACCTCGGCCAAGACGTCGGCGTCGGTGTCGGGGGCCAGTGCCACGCCTGGCCGGGTGTGGGGGCGCGACGTAGCGCGTGAGGCGTGGGAGAAGTTGATCACCTGGGGTCTGGTGAATCCGGTTGGTGGTGGCAACGGCACGGCTGATGGGCGGATGTTTCGGGTGGAGGTTAGTTTTGAGGAGGTGGTTGAGATGGCTGGATCGGGGGGGACTCTGGGGAGGTGGTGGAGGGACGGCTAATCTCCATGCACGGTTGGGGGTTGTACTATGGGGGTATACAGGTCTAGACTTCTTCTGGGTTACATCCGACTGAGGCATTAGTCTACACGTGATACTTGTACCCAGATCGCATGAGGGCAATATTCCGACTTGCAACCTACGCTTTGACTGCGAACACTCCCAATCCAATCATATTTAGGTTGACTTCCTTCCCTTCCTTCCGCATATCCGTCTTTGCCGTTGGCGACATGACCAAGTGTTTGCCCCTGCCTGCCGGATAGTTCGGTAGATCACGAGGAGGGGGGTAGGAGTAATAAACTATATACCAAGACGCCTATCAACTCAAACCTGACTCGACAATTGGGCATCTAGAACCATGTCTGTCAGCCATGCATGTATGGGATGGACTGACTGACTGGTGTGATAACGATAGCATCCCTGCTCTATATAGACATCCACCAACCAGCAGAATGGACGGTCATGTGCTTCTGCACATGTTTCAGCGTGCGCAAGCCTGTCACAGAAGTGCGCTAGTTTATCTCATTTATTTCGTTTCGGAGTACGTCTAAGAATGGACTAGGACTAGGACTAGGACTACTATTGGCGTCATATCTGCCTTGCTCTACAAAGCTGATCCCCATGTCTAGACTCCGACTCATTTATCCACTGGTGGCTGGGAATCCTGGTCTTGCTGACAGGGGCTCCGGGCATGGGTATCACGTGGATGGAAGGATTGGGCCAGTCAGCAGGGATCCTGAAGCAGTCAATCGCGTGGATGACAGGGATCAGGGCCAATGAGCGAGGGAATAAAATACAGAGACCCCTTGCATTACGGAGCATGCAGTATGTGGTAGTGCGCCAAGACAGGAGTTAGCTCTATCATAGGTTATACGAGTGAGAGGGCCGTTCTCGTACTTTGGCTTTGGTGCAACATCCTGGTTAGGAATGATAGTAATAATAATAGATAACAACAACTACTACACCACGCTAAAGACGATCCTCCACGTGCTCTCCCACAACCTGGCCAGAGTGATAGTATTACCTCCTCCGGCTGAAAACACATGGCTCGGGGAGTTTAAACCTTGGCAAGTCAAATAGTCCGAGCATTAGGGTTTAGTAGAACAGAATCTATTCGGTTCTGCATTTGTGATCTATCTCCCCTGGAATGCGGAATGGAGCGGAACGGAGCGTAATAGAGACTGGTGACTGGCTGCAGCAGGAGCCACTAAGCCACTAAAAACCAACAAGAGGATCGTCATCATGGCCATGTGGTTGACTGGACTGGCTGGTGGGCGACTAGTACTGTTCTGGGTATGGTGATGATGATGATAGACAGTGATGACTACTGGGGTTGGCAGAGGATGATGTTTTGCAGCTGCCATGGAAACTTTCTTTTCCTTGGTCTGATTTGAAAAAAAAAAAAAAAAAAAAAAA
>PQME02000108.1:0-81683 GCA_003004525.2 Aspergillus sp. MA 6038 | reverse complement strand
CAGCGGACATGCTCATCGTGCCAAACCGACGCTCCGGATTGGGGTTGCTTAAATGGTCCATAATCATCGTGCCGGGATGTTCATCGGGGATCATTACTTTGCGCAGTTGCTGGTCGCGCTTGTGCAGGTTCGAGAAATGTAGGGCAAACGGGTACAGCGGGTGCTGCTCGGGCCCGGCCGCATGGTTCAGGATCCAATTACTCGCCAGCAATTGATGGTAGGAGATCTCGTTGCCTTCGGCATCAAATCCATGCCTGCAGGTCTCAAAGACGAGCCGTCCGAGACCTGCCCCGGGCACTAACACCTTAATGGGTTCCCTCTCCTGATTCTGGCGCCCGAACTCCGATCCCAACGCTAGAAGGACTGGCTCGTAACAGACCTCCCGTTCCCAACTTCCCTCGAAACTCCAATCGCGAAAGAACTGCCGGATGGTCGAATGCGCCTTGTTCACATCGGATGGGGTGGCCGTGTCGTGCCAGTAGTGCTTGGGATCATCCGGACTGGGATCAGCCGGGAGACCAAACGAAGCCAGCCCAATGGCCAGAATGGCATCTGCGATGTCGGCATTGGCGTCAATGGCATCGTCGACCCGCGAGAGATTATCAAGGATGGAAAACGGGGGTTCCGAGAGCATTTGCCAGTGGGCAGAAGGGAGGGCGTAAAAGGCCTGTCGTCGACGGTGGGTGGTGTTCAGATGCGCGGTTCTGCGATACTGCCTTCGATCATTTTAGCAGGACGGACCTTGACAATGATAGAGCACGTAGAATGAAGATTCTCGTCGTCATTGTCGTCGTCGTTGTGGTAATGTATGCCATCCAGGATACCTAGTGCTTGTGCGATGCTATACGCACCTGAACGAATCCAGCGCCGTGAAAAGCACCCGGCGTTCTTCAGGATCAGCGAGGGGGTCGAAATCGCCCTCCCAAGTTTCCGCGGGATCCTGAGACTCCTCAGACTTCATCATAACTACAATATTTCTCCTGTGTGTGTGGGATAAAATCAGCAGCAGCCGGAGTTGGCAGTGAAAGACCCGCTTGGGGACGGCGGGGAATCGTCCCCAGTGACGGCGTACCCTGTACAACCCCACCACCACCACCACTACTAGTACTACTATTAATACTACTACTCCTACTTATACTTCTACTTCTGCTTCTACTATAGCTTCACCGTCTCAGCACAGATTCAGATCGCCACCAGAGACAAAAGAACGACCAGAATGGCATCGCAGGTAGAGTCCTCCCCGCCCCAACTACATCCCAAAGAACTTTCCTTTCCCCTCCCCAGAGCTCTCCACACCACGGCCCATGTGCATCTGACCGTGCTGGAGACCTGCGTGATGGTGTTTGTGACGACTTCGATGCCTGGCGAGACGTTGGGGCCGACGAGACCGATGGGGAGTTTTGTCTACGCCATGCCGGACGTGAGTTTCCCTTTTCCTTTACCCCTCGTCATATCCATTGTCTTCGATCGGTCTGATTCCCTCTAGCGCACCAATTCCCAGTCCGTCTTGAGCACTACGCTCTACACCTCAGCCAATATCGAGTTCACCACGCGAATTGCCAAGATCCTGGCGCGACGTCTGTCACACCCGGTCTATGTGGGCTGTAGTCTGGATCCGGGGGTCCTGGGATTAACGGTGGAGGAGGAAGTGGAAGGATTGAGCCGTGTGGTGGATGTGGTGACGCGACAGTGGAAGTGATAGTGATACTGTCGCTATTTATTATTATTGATCATTCGGAACTTGTATTGATCACTCGGTACTTGTGTTTTAGGATGTACGCTACGGGGGATGACCTCTCATCGAACCGAGAGGGGTCTGACGAATTGGCGGTTGCAATTCACCCGTGAATCGCACGGGCAAATCGGAAGGACGGGTCGAGTGGGTTTCGATTATTGTCATTGACCTGAGGGAGTCCATGATCCACGATCAGAGAAGAGTCGGAGCAATCCGAATCCTGATCTGGTGCAGGGCTTTTCGAGACCCGAGATAGTAGTATTACTCGTCTGTACTCCGAAGTACGTACTCTGCAAAGCTGCATACATACATACTTGTACACCCGCTTACAGATCATATCCTAACTTCCCGGCACGAATTTTCCAATGATATTCATGAATGCTAGCCAATATAATGATATCAACGCTGAGATCATCCCATCCAACCAACCGCGACGACGACGCCGGCTTTGCTTCGGCGCAGAAACGGAGGCGAAAAATCTCCGTATTTCCGCCAGACTATGCACGGAGTACATACGAGTACATGCCTACGCCGGAGTAGAACTAGAGTAAGATCCAGAGGCTCTGTATACATCCTATGGGTTTCATTCCGACATACACCTCTGCGGACCTCTGCCACGTTTCTGATGGGTTGATCCGGGTGAATCTCCAGGGACACTGCCACCGTCGATCTACTTATGCAGGCGAAAAGAAAAAGAACAGAGAGTCGTTACGAGAAGATATATAGAGATCACTTAGCCAGCAGGAACTAAGGGCCGGAAATAGAAGGTGTAGAAGGCGCTCTTCGTCTTATCCACTTCTGGGCCAACGGAAGTACTGGCAGTTCTGCAGCGAGCAGTACTACGTACATAACGCCCTTCCCCCCCCCCACAGTCACTCGTTCGTCTTTTTTGTAGTTGTTGGGAAAGGGAAATAAAAAGAAAATAAGAAAATAAAAAAAGTAAATAAAGAAAAAGTAAAGGCGTCACTCTTTTATTCTTCTTCTCTTCTCTCTTCATTCTTCTTCTTCCCCCGGGTGGTGATCTACTACTACCACACTCCCGGACTATACTTGCGGCTACATTTCTCGCCACTATACATACGTCTTCAGCTTTTCGATTCCCAGTTTCAATTGCGATTTTTTTTTTTCTCTCCCTCTTGGTCTTTCGATTCGCCCGTCGTTTCACCCATTCGAGTGCATATCCGCGGTGTTCGTGTGTCTCCGTCTTGAAATCGTCCTTCCGTATAGCTTTAAATCCCATATGAAGATACCCAGACTCCACCATGCAGAATCCCTATTTTCCCCCTTCGACTAGCCAACAGCCTGTTCAGAATAATCCGTATCCTCATCATGTCTCTAACGATCTTCCTCCGGTCCAATCCGTGACGTCCCCGTCGTTCCATCATCCTCCCGCTACTCTTATTTCCGCTCCGCCGGGTAATACGACTGGCAGCAGCAGCGGATTGTCCATGGCCCATTTATTACAGCCCATGTCGCCTCAGCATAACGCCGGCCACAACCTTCCGTCTGCGTTGCCCATGTCGTCTTCCGCATCTTATCCGCGTTCGTATGGTTCAAGCTCCGGCTCGCCTGCGGAGCCCTCTGCTATGCTTCCCGAACATACCGCCGCGGGATCTTTTTCGGGGACCTCGGGCTTCACGCTCGGGCAACCGGCTCAGCAGCAGCCTCCCTCGACAGCCTCTGGGTTGCAGCAGAAACGGGCATATCGTCAGCGGCGAAAGGATCCCAGCTGCGATGCGTGTCGTGAACGAAAAGTCAAGGTGCGAATTTTTTGAGTTTTGGTTATGGTTTTTGTTTTTTTGGTTAGGGTTATATTGACATCCCGGTTCCAGTGCGATGCCTCCGAGTCTACCAGCTGTACAGAATGCACCAACCGCAAGGTGCGATGTCAGTTCACCAAAGAGACAAACAGACGCATGTCGTCTATCAAGTTCGTACCACCCCGCGCATTTTGTTCTGTTCTTGTTGGAGAAAGAAACCACCCATTCTGATCATGAAACAGACAGGTCCAAGACCTGGAAAAGCAGCTGGTTTCGACCAAACAGCAGCTCCAGCAACTGCGTTCCGGCGTGCTGAGGCCCGAGAGCTCGCTGGTGGACCTGGATCCTATTGAAGCGACTTCCGCGACGACAGGACAACCACTGTTCAAATTGCCCGATATTGGCCAGCGACCCTCACGCCGGCCCAAAGTCGCCGTGCCCCAGGATCTCTCCGCTGTACGATCGAACCTGCGGAACTACGGCCGTGGAATTTGGAAAGCTCCGTTCCCCTATCGCCAACCAAGCCCCCATTCTTTCCTTACCGTTGATCCGCCGTCTCTGCCCCCGAAACCCATCGCGGATCGCCTCCTCTCGCAATACCACGCTTGCTTCCATTCCGTCCTCCCCATCATCCACTGGCCCAGTTTCCTTGCAGAGTACGAGCAGGTGTTCCGGGCGGGATCCCTGCGTGGGGCGCCGCGAGAATGGACCGCTGTGCTGTTTGGTGTGATGGCCTGTGGCTCGCTTCACACGCTCG
This sequence comes from Aspergillus sp. MA 6038, assembly GCA_003004525.2. Classification (NCBI taxonomy): domain Eukaryota; kingdom Fungi; phylum Ascomycota; class Eurotiomycetes; order Eurotiales; family Aspergillaceae; genus Aspergillus; species Aspergillus sp. MA 6038. The sequence continues at coordinate 77,431 of PQME02000108.1, read as the reverse complement.
ACCGTAGTCGTGAGCAGGACGGGAAGGAGTTTGTGCGCACCTCGTGTAACGTCGTCGACGTATGGCAGGACGATTTCTCCATTGATCGTGCTCGGGCCGCGCTGTTGGTTAGCATCTTTCTTTACGAAGTGAACTCGAAATCGGCGAGTTGGGTTTGGGTCGGGTCCGCCATCCGTGTCGCTCAGGAAATTGGGCTGCATCTGGATTCGGGACCATGGCCAGCGCTGGAAAGTGAAATGCGCAAACGGGTTTGGTGGGGGATGTATGCCTGGGATCGGTAAGTCGGATTTTACTTCCTTTTATCTCTTACATTTTCTGACGTTGGACAGGCTTCTGGCCCTGGAAATGGGGAAACCGGTCTTGATAAACGACCAGGACTGCGAGGTGGAATTGCCCTGTCCCATCGTCGACGAACGGTACATTTCCGACAGTGGTGGTGTGCCTGATAGCCAGCAGACCACGCCTCTCCTGGCGACCATCCATGTAGTCCGATCCATCGGCCAGTTAACCCGAACCTTGCGCTATCCAACCATCAGCCCAGCCACAATAGACACATTTGAACGGCATTTCGACACCTGCCTCACAACCTTTCCTCCCTCGAACCATCCGAAGTCTGACCAACCTCTTGATCCGCGCTCGTTGGCTCCAATCATCTACCTCCAAAACGCTCGACTCGTTCTCCACCGGCACAATCTGTCGCCCATGTGTCCAATCGAGGCTCGATCCTCCGCACTCGATTATTGCCTATCAACCGCACTAGATACGGCCCATCTGCTCTCGCGCTGTCTCCAACGACTTCCCGACTCCAACGAAGACAGACCCGCCGTGTTCGCATCCGCTGCCACCACCATGCTGTGCACACATATCTGGCGCTGCACTCTGCTTCTCCTCTTCCGACAGGAATACGCCGCTGCATTGGTATGCGCCCAGGCGAGTGCCCTAATCGGGGACTTCCGGGCCGTAAATGCCGCCTGTGGCCGCTACCTAGCCTTCTTCCTCCGATGTCTATTGGATCGCGTCCGTCGCCCTGGTCCGCCTGCCGATTTGGGGCGTGACGAGGAGCTCATCGCCTACGTCTCGGGCGACATGCAAGGGTCCGCAAATGGCGGCTGGGTGTGGCACGGTAGCGAGACGGGCTCGCAGCTGGAGGTCCTGTCCTCGCCATTAAACAGCCCGTCCGGGGCTCATCTGGAAACGGGCCAGGAGCCAATGGACTGGGAAGGTTGGGAATGGATCGAACGGACCGTACAGTACCTCCTGAGCGAGCAGCAGCAGCAGCAGCAGCAGCAGCTTGACCGACCAGAGATGGCCACTCAAGAATACCCCAAGCCCAACGAGTCGACGTTTCTCAATCCTAACGCTACGGCACCGGCACCAGCGCCAGCGTCAGCAGCCGGGGAGTCAGAATCAGACGTAGCCCGACGGTCCAGCTCGTCCCGAATGACGATTGCCAGTATTATCTGATTCTGGCTTATATTTTCCTTTTCTGTGACATTTGCATCTTGGTCTTCATATTCATTAATATAAATCATTCTTATTTCGTTACTGTCTGTTTGTTTTTGAGGCGCGACTGTTATCTGTTAACGGTTGGATTCTTCTTGCTGGAGTTGGATGGGACGCACCGCACCGCATGTGAAATGAGGTCATGGCTTATGATTTGCATTAGACTTATTGTTCCCTGCATTACTACTATTTGGATATTCTTATTGTGTTATGCTAGATATTGACTACCGTGTATGTTAGATAGATTTAGCTGCATATACCGGCCATGCGTATATACCAGGACATGGGACCCCGGTTTAATCGAAGACAGCATGAAAAGGTTATTCATTATCGCGCTGTACATGTCGTAGTCTCCATACTCTTTAAAAAGATTCATACAAAGTCTAAACTCATATCTTTTTCGCCCCCTGGGAAAGGAAACATCAAGCCTCCAAGTTAATTCCCCTCCCAAACCTCGCATACAACGCGACCTTCAACTGCTGCAATTCCTCTCTTAGCTCGCCCAGCGTGTCTTCCAACTTGGTCACCTCGCCCTCGGCCTCCTCGGTCGATGTAGCGAGGAGGGCCTGGGCTTCGGCCAGCGGGAGTTGGAAGAAACTGTCGCCGATTTTGTATCTGGACGGGGACATGTTAGCATTTTTTTCTCTAAACAATTGGGAAAAAAAAAAGAAAAGGAAAGACGCACGGAACGAGATCATCTTCGTCTGCGAGTTCGAGTTCGGTGGTGACTTCTTCGAGGTCTTCTTTGTCTTTCTGGTAATTTCTTAGCACCGTCGCCTAATACCTCAACCCAGGACAGAGAATAGCTCAGGACGGGGGAAGGAATACCTGCTTCCCCTTCAAAAGCTCCTCCAGTACTGTCTCGCGCTGATGTAACCGACTGAACCGGTTGATTTTCTCCTGGTCCTCGCGGCGCACTTCGTTGTCCTCGCCGGCGGCGGCGACTTCGTCGTCTTTCGAGAGCTTTTATCCAGTACTTTAGCCATCATCTTGGTTGCATTCTAGAACAGTAGGTTGGAGGTCACCGGGCTTACCATCCGAGTTCGCATCATTTTGGCGGCTGGCCTTACTTATTTAGTTATTATTACCTGCAAAGCTGTTGTGTTAAGCGGGATAGAGGTTGGGTTGATGGATGTTTGTGATGTGGTCCATGCGGGGCGGATGGTTTTCCGTACAGAGGTCGAGGGCTTCGACCGCAAGATATGACTACGCTATGTATAATGGAATAGTTTTTTGGCAATAATTCAAAGGAAATACGGTCAGGGACATGATTGTGGAATTTATGCTGGATGAATTGATTGATTCTGACACTGTCACGTGACATATGGCTACAGGACAGTGGGCAACGTATATTGGCATTAGGGTATTCAAATAAAACACATCTCAGTACACATTGTCCTCACTAGCAAGCAGGATGAAGACAGTATTCATATGCTCCCGGATAATTGTGCCTCTTCGACGCCGTACAGCGAGTCTGATTCCACACTTCCTATTCCAACTGTTGGATTCCAGTCCAACGGTATCAAGACCAGACATTTGCTGGGATTTACGGTGTTCGCGCCTCGGGCGAAGCGCACGGCTTTGCAGTCATTGGTCTAAGACTTGTTAGAGCAGGGACTGTATAAAAGTATGGTGTACTAGTGTTGGACAACTTCTCGCCCTCATATTCCAACATCGCTTTCAATTGAAACCTCTTGTAGAGAAATTTGGCCGCGCCGTATTTTTAACCATGGCCTTTCGTTCTCCGGCGGATTCTTTCCCATCGATCTTAGTCTTTACTCTTTAGTATGTTGATGGTATCTTGGACAGGCTCAGAGAGAGGTTCGCGGATCATGATGACTCGGTACGAACCAAATTCAATATTCCCAAGGCTATAGTTACACAGATCTCACACTGCGATCCGAGGAGATCCTGCCGTTTATAAACTTATAGACCCCCCAGACAGAGGGATATGAGCTTGGATTCATTCCGAGCACTCTGTCAGCAACGGGGGTTCCCCGGCAGGATCATTGTTCCATTCCCCAGCTAGCCTTGCAGTTGGATAGTCGATCTACCAGGTGATGGAAAATCCTGAAGCCGGTATTTCGGTCCTCTCGGGCATCTCATTTCGCCCATTCGTGACCATTGATGCTGCTGCCCCTGCCGCTGCTGTTTGCTTGTTTTCAAGTATTGCAGCAGGGCCACAGGGCGCAGTGAAATCCTATTATCCTGAAGATGTTATACCAAACTGCAATAGCCTCCCTTGACTATACAGAGTAGAGGCATAAAAGAGTGGCAGCCTTATGTAACGAGCAGGTCATGTGACATAATGGCGTCATCTGGTCCATTGAGATCCTCAGGATCAGAACAAATCAACTCCATGCTGTCCAGAGACGACGATAATTATTAACTTAGCAGAACTTAGCAGTAGTGCTCGAATTGCCCCGGGTTACTGAACAGTCTCCCCAGCTCTACCAAACGCTCTACCCTGACAACTCAGACTCATCTGTGCAGAGCATCACCGCCTCGGTAAAGAGACCTCTCCGATCAACGCCAACCTTCATTCTTCAAACTTCCCCTGCTGGGTTTCTACCCTCAGCCTTTACCCAGGGTTTTCTTTAGCTGCAATATCTGTCCTTGTCGATTACTTGGAATCCATATTCTGCCTAGCATCATCCTGCTTCCTACTGCTAACGCCATACGCGCGCTCTTGTGACTTACGACACTTGCACTCCAACCACCCGAAACGCACGGCATCATGCGAATACACTCGAACCTTCTCTCCGTCGTCTTCGGCTCTACCATCCTCCCGAACCTTATTTCTGCATTAGGATTCGATTGCGGACATATCAACGCTGAAGGGTTCAAATACGACCTCAGTCCCTTGGGCGGAGCCCATTCGATATACCACGTTGAAGAGCTGGATCAATATGTTGTTAACACGACCTACGTTTTGAACATTTGCAATATTCTGAAAGGCGCTGCAAACAGAGGGTCGCTGAAGTGCGGGACTTCGAAAAACAGTATGTGCCGCCACCCCCGGGTCTCCGTTAATCGCTTGCCAGGATGCTAATGATGTAGTCTGCGGGTTCGAATATAAAGATGCCGTCGACGGTTCCGAAAGCGAGACGAGGGCGTTCCCCATTGTCGGTCTTGACCACCTCGGGCATGGAAGCAAGGATCCTGAGATCACGCGGTTGAAGCAGGTTGATCCCGACCGAGAGGGATTGTCAGTGCGGCTGTGGGGCGGTCAGTATATTGACGATGACAAAGCCAAGAAGGACGCTGGCGCAGAGATCGAGTTCCAGTGTGATCCCACCAGGTCGGGCTTGGAGGGTCTCACGACGACGGAGGGGGACCCAGCAGAGGACGAGAAAACGAAGGACGTAGGGGATGACCCGAACGGCGATAAGCTGCGCAGTCTCCGATTCAAAAGCTTCGGGCCATCAGGCGATAACGCAACGTATCTGTTGAAGCTGGATTGGAAGACTCGGTATGCGTGCGACGACTACCTGGGCAGCAAGAAGGGCGGCTCCTCGTCCAGCCACTGGGGCTTTTTCACATGGTTCATCGTTATGTACGTCCCTCCTCCCATTTTCATCATTGCATCAGCATGTATTAACTTTTAACTTCTACAGCCTCTTCCTCTGCATCGCTGCCTACCTCATCTTCGGCTCCTGGCTCAACTACAACCGCTACGGTGCCCGCGGGTGGGACCTCCTCCCGCACGGAGACACACTCCGCGACGTCCCGTATATCTTCCAGGATTGGTTCCGGCGAGTGATCAACACTCTTCAAGGGTCGGGATCGAGGGCTGGTTACAGTGCCGTGTAGCTTTGCCATCCGTGGGGGTGGTTGGATAGATAGATTGTATGTTGGCTCACTGATTAGTTGGTTTAGTTGGGCTTGTTTCAATAGATTGATACCTTGGCTTCCATGGTGCTATTCTTCCTATTCTTCCGAGGTAAATCAGTTATATCCCTCACACTGAAGCCCTGTTTTATTTGACCAAGAGTTACGCCCATTGAAAGCTGTCACGTGACATACCAATTATCCAAGCCCATGAACAAGGCAACTACAACATCCAATGTCAAATATCAGACACCGACACCATAATCCTCCTCCACGGCCGAGGCAGTGACGGCCCCGAACTTGCCGACGAGCTATTCTTTTTCAGCCTATCATTACAGCCGCAAACCGGGCAGCATCCCGAAGAAAAGGTAAATCTGGCAATACATCTCCCCCAAACCCGCCGGGCGTCCCCGGCCACCAAGGCGCGGGTGGGATATCAGGTTCCAGGAAGAAAGCTTCGCGTGGTCTGATATCTATCGTTGACGGGTGTCGAGGCGCAGAGTGAGTTGCAGACCGAAGAACTGCGCAAATCTCTGGAATATGTACTACGGAATTCTTCGGAGGAAGTTGCGTGGCTGGTAGGGACGTGCAGAGGGTGGCGCTGGGGGGTATGAGTATAGGGATGTCGACAGTAGTATAGGCGGTCGAGGTTCTGGGTGGTTTCCGTTTGCCAGTGTTGCTGAGAGGATACTGGGTCCGGCTTAGGATCGGGGCCATCTCTAGGTTCAGATCCAAGAGTTGACCACCAACTATTCCCGCCCTCCTCCTCGACGAACGGGATACCCGTCCAACGGCACGGATACGTCGGGGTGGGTAATGAGGGCCATTGGGTCAAAGAGCCGGAAGGGCTCTGGCCTGATCCTAGGGTTTGTGGAGGGTGTAGGGAGTACTTCGTTGTAGTGGTTAGTGGTGGCATGAATGCGGTATGCTCCGTCTTACTCCCGTATATCTCAGAAGGGGAATTAGGGTAAGATGCATCGCTCTTACCGAATGCGGAAACCTCTTAAAGCCAATGCTGCCACCAAGTTTCCAGGATAAAAAGCTCATAATAAGAGTGATATTCTCGGGGATTAATGATCAATTTGCCTACACTCAAACCCAAACCAGACAAAAGACACGCAAGCACGCACTCGTAAAACTGGGGTAAAGACGCAAAACAAACGCAAACGCAAGAATGGCGAATATCACATCATCAGGACTAAAATCTCATCATCCACATTGACATCAGCCATGGCCCGAATCATGGAATAGGTTAAAAGAAGGCCCCATCCCACTCCCTCTTTCCGGTCTTTCTGTCACTCTTGCCATTTTGGTGCGGATGGCGATTCATCCCTACCTGGCTACCTGCAACCTGCACCTGCCACCCATCATCCTGTTATATTGGTATTTACCAATATCAGCTAAACTCTAAGGGCAAATTGCTTCATGTACAGATAGTCCGCCATGTTGGCGTCGACAGTCTGGCGGACGAGAGCGGCTCCTTCTTCGCCGAACCTCTCGCGCCATTCAGCGTCATATTCGGCCTCTGACTTGATGGGTTTCTACCGTTGCATGCTATCAGCCTTCTGTTCTTGCTTGTTTGCTGCTTGTCTACTCATGCGACTTACCGGCTCCTTAGTTTCCAGGCCCTTAGACTCAATCGCATCGTTGTGAAAGCCCCTCCATTTCTCGAAAGCCTCCCTCGCAAACTGATGGTCCTCGTCGGTGTCCCAATTCAGCATTGCCGGGTCATAAGTCATGCCTACGCTCCGACAGAACGCCTCGATGGTCGGCGCTGGCTTCTCCATCATTTCGTCTGCGTCGACGACGCAGATTTCCGCGCCCGACTCACGGCTCTCGCCGATACCTGGGACGACGGGCTTAAGGCTACCATCGCCCTCGCCCCCGGCGCTGCCCTCGTCGTCGTGCGTGGCGACGTGAGGCCCGACCAGTCCGACGCTCCGCAGGTAGTCGAACGTGCGACGCACCTCGTCATACCCAGCCTCGGAGGGATCATAGTTATAGAACCCAGTCACATCGTCCAGTGGCGGGATGGTACAACGGTAGTACGAGGGCACACTGAAATGAGGGTCCCGGATGAGGAAGGCAAAATGGAACTGTGACCAGATTTCCGTGGGCATCACGGTGGGATTGCCCGGCTCGGGATCCGTGTTATACGGGTAGGGCTTCTGCGGCTTTCCATCCTGCCCTTGTTCCATGATGGTGGCAGGGGGCTGCACCTTGCCGACCGGGGCAGCAGAGAGACCAACACCGCTGTCAATCTTCGCATGTCCATGGCCGTTGAGTTTACTGTCCCCAAGGGACCCGTTCCCATTAGCCACACCATTGTGGCCTTCCTCCGCTTGGTGGTCGTTGGCGCCTGTAGCGTCAACGACCGGGGCGTCGCCATTAACGGCTCCGTTTGTGCCTACGCCGCGCTTTATTCTCCCCAGAGACGGGGCGATGCTGGCGGGTTTACCGTTAGGGGGAAGGAGATAGTGAATGATGTCTTTGATGAAGACCCGCTTGCCCTATTGAGGAAGGTAAGTATCGTAAAGTAGGCAGTAACATAGCAAGCAATGAAAGAAAATGCGAGGTTCGTATATCTGCACGCATCCCACACCAAGAAAGGCAAATCGGGGCATTACGGAAATGAAGATGCGGGGATAAAAAAAGAAAAGAAAAGAAAAAAATCAGAAAGGGAGGAAGCCGGACCTGAGAAGCTTCACGCTCCAGTCTATCCAGCACAGTCTTGAAAGTCGACTGACTGAAACCGCTATCTATGCGGGCTTGTTCATCGTCCTCGAATCTGTCGCTGAGTCTTTCGGGACCATAGTAGAAAGCGTCGCCAAAGGGTTCATGGACGCATTGGATATCATGTCGACGAGTCATAAAGACCTATTTGGTCAGCATTCCAAATATCGATTAAATCGAAAAGAAAAAGAAGGGGAAACAGATACATACCCGTTCAAAGGCCGTCGAGCACGCCCGCGGATGGGTGACGACAAAAATGGGCTTGTCGGACATGGCTGCTGTATATCCAAATGTTGGATAAAAGGGTGAAAAGGCAATACTGTCCAGGGAACCACCGCTGGAAGAAAGCAATTCAAACTTGTACAATAGAGAGTCAGATGCGTTCCGGGTTGGAAATCCTCCAAAGGTGATTGATTGTAGAAGAGACGAGCGAAAAATGGTGCACGAGAACAGGCTTTATAGCAGGCCTTGGGAGGCAGCCCAGAGCACCGGGGCAAGACGGGACACACCACTCGTATTTTTGCGTTTATTGCATCTCGGAGAGTCAATCGATCTAAATTGCATTCGGGTCCATTCAAGAAGCAGGAGCATAGCACGATTATCACATTGGCATCGTCTACAGAGGCGGCCGGCAGAGGTCTCTTTTTATTCTACGCACAGAGTCGTACGATGCCCTGGTTCATGGCCTATCCACTTGACGTCATGAATATTATGTATGACTCTTCTTGCTCGACCCAGCGAACGAGGGCATTCTTCGAGCTGAGGCTATACGCAGTGCTCTGTGCAGTCAGGACTTATCGATAATACCGTCGGGGTTGTAGCCATAATAGTCTCTATCAGGGCCTATGCGTCCTGCAGGACATATCTACACCCCGGCTGTCTAGTCGATATTAAAAAAAGAAAGTCAGTCCATTCAGAATATTCTCTTTGCTAAAAACAAAGAAAATCGCTCATTATTATGCAGACCTGTTATTGTCGCACTGCTCCATCCTCCGGGTCTTTTCGTTGCAGGCTCTGTACCACTCATGGTCTGACACCCCGAGGGCCGTCTATACTGACTATCCTACCGTCGGAGTGGCAGTAGCAACAGTGCTAGTACATGCTGCTGCTTTGAGGTCGTGGAAATTCTGCGTACACTCAAGCACTGGCCATTGGGCACAGTCACCATTAGGGTAAAAGGAACAGTAATATAGGGCTCACTGTCTGCGCCAGCTCTCCAAAGTACCGAGTATCGTACTATAAATGTGCGGGATTCAGCATGACGGCCCTTGTAATTCATCTTCACGCGCTAGGCTTCCCAAGCGACTGTAAAGCGGCATAAAGCCTAGCAGCGATAGCGCACGGGTACCTTGCCCGGTGCATAACCGGAAATAGAGAAGAAAGGTGATAAGCAAAAGACCAACCCAACCTGATTATGATAGTTACCCGAAACGGAGATTGTCCCAGCAGGGTCTGCTGAGGGGGGTCGACGCGCATCTCGACCCGGCGTACGGAGTTTTTCTAGCCGCCCACTCCGCTGTCGGGCGTTTTCCGGGCCTGAATTAGCAAGACTCCGGTACGATCAGCGCGGCGACCCGTGGGCTCGCGACGAGTCTTGTTTTGCAGCGGAATAAAATCTCTCGGTGGCGGAATGGAACGCACCGCCACAGATTATTCTTAGCTGTCACTAGCCACAACTGCCACAATGCCAAGGCGGCACAGGGATGTTCTTATGCCTTATTTTTCAGGCGTACACGTGGTCAAACTCGCTGGAAGACTATTCCGTCCATGGGGACAACCCCCCGGACAGGCGCCTGTCCCTATTCATCACACCCAAAGTCTTGTCGGCAAAGCACAACGGCACTCGGATTCCGCATGCCGTGGTGGCACCGTTCTTGTAGCAGAAATGTTTACCTACAGCTAATATACCGCCTGCATTTCTTTGTTTGCACTATGCATCGGGATAAAATAGAAAAACGCCAATTCTTTCCAACAACGTGGGCTTATATAGGGCTCGCCCTATCACGTGACTCGAAATGTCATGTGGAGATGCTTCTGGAAGGCGGTGGAAAATACGTGATGCTTCCTGACGTCACGGGACTGCTCGCTGCCCCGAGCCTCACTTGACTATATGAACGCCGGATAGCTTCAAGCTCGCCTCTCTCGTTGCTCAGTCGATTGACTCTACAGTTCAGCAGTTACTCTGCTTCTGCTTTTACGAATTTTTCTTTGTTCTACTGTCTAATTTCTTGATATATCTATCTGACTACCTCTTTTCCGATTTATTCAGACCTTGTCACCTTATTAGTACTGTACTACTCGATAGTACTCAACCCATTCAACCTTTTGACTATAACTTTTGACTACTGTTCGCCATGAGCGGCGCTCAGTTTACCGACAGAGCCAACAAGGCTTTGCTAGATTCTAGCAATTTGGCCGAGCAATACGCTCACTCTCAGATTCTTCCTGTTCACCTTGCCGTCTCCCTCCTCAACCCCGCACCCGATGAGTCCAAGGACCAACAAGCCGCCTCCCATCCTTCTCACGATGCCGCCTCTGCTCCCCTCTTTCGTCAGGTCGTTGAGCGCGCACATGGTGACCCCCAGCTACTGGAACGGTCACTCATGAAGATGCTTGTCCGGCTGCCCAGCCAAGACCCGCCGCCTGAGACCGTCAGTGTGGCCCCCGCATTGGCCAAGGTCATTCGCTCATCTACCGATCTGTCCAAGACACAAAAGGACAGCTTCGTCGCAGTCGACCACTTGATCCTGGCGACAGTTCAGGACTCGCAGGTCCAGCGCGCTTTGGCGGACGCGAATATTCCTAACGTAAAATTGATCGACTCCGCTGTCCAGCAGATTCGGGGCACAAAGCGGGTCGACTCGAAAACCGCGGACTCGGAAAGCGAAAGTGAGAACTTGAAGAAATTCACCATCGATATGACCTCCTTGGCTAGGGAGGGTAAGATCGACCCTGTCATTGGTCGTGAAGAAGAAATCCGGCGAGTGATCCGGATTCTTAGTCGACGGACCAAGAACAACCCCGTGCTCATTGGCGAGCCTGGTGTGGGTAAGACCACTGTCGTTGAAGGCCTCGCCCGCCGCATGGTCAATGCCGATGTGCCTGCCAACCTATCGCAATGCCGACTGCTCGCCCTGGATGTCGGCTCTCTGGTCGCGGGAGCCAAATACCGTGGCGAGTTTGAAGAGCGAATGAAGGGTGTTCTGAAAGAAATCGAAGAATCTAAAGATACGATTGTTTTGTTCGTCGATGAAATTCACCTGCTTATGGGAGCGGGTGCCAGCGGTGAGGGAGGAATGGATGCTGCCAACCTCTTAAAGCCCATGTTGGCCCGTGGTCAACTGCACTGCATTGGTGCCACCACTCTGGGCGAATACCGCAAGTACATTGAAAAGGACCAGGCCTTCGAACGACGATTCCAACAGGTCCTGGTCAAGGAACCCTCGCAGTCGGAAACGATTTCGATTCTGCGTGGTCTGAAAGAGAAGTATGAGGTGCATCATGGTGTCAATATTCTTGACGGAGCTATTGTTGCTGCGGCTACTCTCGCCTCGCGTTATCTTACAGCCCGCCGATTACCTGATTCCGCTGTCGACCTTATTGATGAAGCCGCTGCCGCTGTCCGCGTCACTCGCGAATCTGAACCGGAAGCACTGGACACCCTTGAACGCAAACACCGACAACTTCAGATTGAGATCCATGCGCTGGAGCGTGAGCAGGATGAGGCATCCAAGGCACGTCTGGAAGCCGCAAAACAAGAGGCAGCCAACGTTGTTGAGGAACTGCGCCCCATGCGTGAAAAGTACGAGGGCGAAAAGGCGCGCAGCAGGACCATCCAGGATGCCAAGATCAAGCTTGACTCCCTCAAGGTTAAGCGAGACGAGGCTGAACGTTCTGGCGACACCCAGACGGCCGCAGACTTGGAGTATTACGCCATTCCCGAGACCAGGACGTTGATTGAGAGGCTCGAGCAGGATCGAGCCAAGGCAGATGCAGAGCGCCGTGCGCGCCAGGGCGACTCTGGAGAGTCTCTACTTGCCGATGCCGTCGGTCCTGACCAAATCAACGAGATCGTTGCACGATGGACAGGCATCCCAGTGACTCGCCTCAAGACTACTGAAAAAGACAAGCTGCTCAATATGGAGAAATATCTTGGCCGTCAAGTCGTGGGCCAGAAGGAAGCAGTGGTCTCCGTCGCAAATGCCATCCGTCTCCAACGTTCCGGCCTCAGCAACCCCAACTCACCTCCAAGCTTCCTCTTCTGTGGACCGTCGGGCACGGGTAAAACGCTCCTCACGAAAGCCTTGGCGGAATTCCTTTTCGATGACCCCAAAGCCATGATCCGCTTCGACATGTCCGAGTACCAAGAACGACATTCCCTGAGCCGTATGATTGGCGCACCACCGGGATACGTCGGCCACGACGCAGGCGGCCAACTTACCGAGAATCTCCGTCGCCGCCCCTTCTCCATCCTATTGTTTGACGAGGTCGAAAAAGCCGCCAAGGAAGTCCTCACCGTTCTGCTGCAACTCATGGATGATGGTCGCATTACAGACGGCCAAGGGCGCATCGTCGACGCCCGCAACTGTATCGTGGTCATGACCTCGAACTTGGGCGCGGAGTTCCTCGCCCGGCCGACCACCAAAGACGGCCGCATTGACCCGCAGACCCGCGAACTGGTCCTGGGCGCACTCCGCGACTACTTCCTCCCGGAGTTCCTGAACCGCATCTCGTCCACAGTAATTTTCAACCGCCTTACACGGCGCGAGATTCGCAAGATTGTCGACCTCCGTCTCAACGAGGTCCAACAGCGCCTGGAGCAAAACGACCGCAACGTCACCATCTCTTGCACGGAAGAAGTCAAGGACTACCTCGGAGATTCTGGATACTCGCCCGCCTACGGTGCACGACCTCTCGGCCGGATCATCGAGCGTGAGGTCCTCAACCGTCTGGCGGTTCTTATCCTCCGCGGTAGTATCAAGGATGGTGAGGTTGCGAGAGTCGTCATGAAGAATGGTCGGATTGTTGTCCTGCCAAACCACGACTTGGAGAAGGAAGAGGATTCCGAAGACGGCGAGGACGAAGAGATGGTTGATGAGAGTGATTCGGGCGAGGATACGGGAGATATGGATTTGTATGAATAAAAAGTTTCGGGGATGTTTTAGAGGTTCAGAGGTTCATGCCTACTTGGTTGAACGAGTCATGCTTACGATTATGATTGTGCAAGTTTGGCAATGTTGGCTTTTTGTTTGTTTGGGCTTGTTGCATAGCATTGATTTCTATTCTTTACGGTTTGAGTCCGTTTATACATATAATCGCATAATGCTACTTTCCAAAACTCGTGGACAGATTTATATCAAACTCAGTGCGCAGACTTTTGCACCCTCTGTCGTGATAACAACCACCTGGAGACACTTAAGCTCGTAGGATTTATATTCGCGTCTCTCTTAAGACCATCCCATGTCCGTTAGTAGTCGATAAATCACTCAGTCTCGATTCACGAAGGCAATGCTCAGTAGCAGGCAAAACCAGCGCACGGTCTGGAGAAATTGGATCCAAAATGGCAAGCTTTTCCAGCATGAAAGCAAAGTCATATCCAGGCTCAAGGACTCCCAACTTTTGAAATTAGGGCTGCGAGTCAAAGTTGGAGCGCTATCCCGGGCCCGGAAGGGTTGAATTCTTGGAACATGACACTTTCTCAACTCACTTTCTCACTGTGATGGAAAGGGATGGGAAAGTATAGATAATAAGAAGATGGGGAATAGCAACGAATGCTAGATAATAGATAGATTGGTTGACTGACTAGTGAGTAGTAAGTAGTAAGTAGAGAAGATGGTGACGGGAGAGGTCTGGCTACATATAAAGAGTCCTATACAAACGAACTGCATCACGTGCTAGCCTATCGACCCTACGGGCCAGGCCGTAGGCTAACAGAAAGGAGCGAGACTTATAGTTATAGGATTACAAGGTGGTCTGTCATTTTTGTAACCATAGATCTCTTTAGTGTCCAGTAGTGATGGATAAATATATATGATTATGTCAGGTGACTTATGCGTCAATATATCCCGTTAACAAAAGAGGCCTAGCGAAATCTGAGAGATCGAACATGTTATTGTACAGAAATAGTCATCTATAGGCCAACGAGTAGCTAGGCTGGATGAGGATAACCTCCGGGCTCACCAATGCCGCTATCAGGCCATGATGGAGCATCGAACACTCGCGAGTTCAAGCTTTCAAGCACTTCAGCTGGGAATTGGGAATTACGAGGGCATTACTCTGTTCATGTGCAACAGACGTGCAGTCAGTCAATCGCTATACACCACTACCCTGTCTCTCCCTCCACCACCTCACGATCTCCCCGGATTGACAGAACTCCACCTCGCCAGTGCTTTCAAACCCCTTCAACCACCCCAAAAACCTCTCCATCATACCAATGACATGTGCCATGCCACTCGTGTCCGGATGCATCAGCACCGGAAACACAGGGTCCATCTCATTCTCGCGGATCCACAGAAACCGGTCGCGCCAGAGATTCTCGATCACGCGCACATCCGTGTACCCGTGCGAGTTGGGGACGTGCGGGAGGTATTGCATCGGTGTCATGTCTTCCATGTACCAGTTGCAGGGGAGGCAGACGAGGTTGCGGCGATGATGCGGGTCATCCGCGGATGGGGCTTGGGGGATGGGGTGCATCCAGGTGGAGGCGGGGAGGTTGTAGTCGATTGGTTTTAGCGGGGGACGGCGCGGGGCGAAGAAGGGGTGACAGTCGTGGTCTGTTAAGGAGGCGTCTGTTATATCTCGGTTAGCCAGCTTGTCTATCATGCTACACGGTAAGTCAGGACGCACCATATTCAAACCCAAGCTCCTCCAACAAATCCAGCGTCGACTCGCGCACCTGATACAACGGAGCCCGATACCCGACCGGCTTCTTCCCTGTTAACTTAGTGGCAATCTCTATGCAGCGCACCAGGATATCCCGTTCCTGCTGCTCGGTGAGCTGGTAAGCGCCCTCGTGCGCGTAGCCGTGCAGTCCAATCTCACAGCCCGATTTGACCACCTGTCCTACTTCCTCTGGGAAACTCTCTGCCGAATGGCCGGGGATGAACCACGTACACCTGGTAGACAGCTCGAGCTTTTGTAGCATGCGGAGAAGACGGGGCACGCCGACGCGTGCGGCGAAGAAGCCGGCGCTGTAGTCCGCAAGCATGTTGTTTGGGTGGTAGCCTTTCTCGTTAGTTCGTATATGTGCTGAAAGAAAGGAGACTGCGACTTAGGGCTACTCACCCGTTCCCAGCCAGCCGGAGACGGCATCTAGGTCGATTGAAACAGCGATGCGGATCTTGTTTCGCTTGGTTAGCGGTCTGGGAATTCGAACTGTAGTACTTGATCTCGTCGGGGACTTGTCCGGCGTAGACGCGTCCTTCCAGATCAGTCGACCTTCCATGCCTCCATCGACACTAAGACATTGACCTGAGATATGCCCCGCCGCGCGATGCGAGGCTAGAAACGCCATGGCACGAGCTACGTCTTCCGGTTTGGCAATCTTCCTCAACGGCACCCTAACCTGTCAGCAGGGTATGAACCCCCCCAAGTGGTCGAGGCAATAACCTACGTAGCTTGCGCCTCTGCCCACATCTCCGCCGGCTCATCAAGTCTGCCCTCGATCATGGGCGTAGCAACCCATCCCGGTGCGACAGCATTAATCCTAGCCTTACCATTTAGTCGCACAATCTCATTCTTCACACCCCGAACCAACCCATACTGCAGTCCCGCCTTTCCGGAAGCATACTCCCCATGTCCTTCCTGTCCAAACTTCCCTGTCTCGCTGCCCGCCACAACAATAGCCAGGTTATTTAGCTCCTTGCCGATGGTCTGTTGGGATACCTGGACGGCGCGTAGGAAGTGCTTGACGGTTAGGAAGGTGCCCCGAACATTGACTTGGTGCGTCTTCTCCCAGACATCCAAAGGCATGTCCCAGATGGGATAGTCATTACTCTCGTCAGTGATGCCAGCGTTCGCAATTAGGATGTTTACCGGGCCGAATCGCTCAGTAGCCTGGCTGAAGCTGGATTGGACGGAGGGTTCATCACTGATGTCGCCTGTGAGGGCGTGCAGTCGGGCGTATCGCTCCGAGTCTCCCTCTCCTGGGATCTGGAATGGATGGAGGTCATGGGCTGTCACTTTACAGCCTTGGTCTGCGGTTGTCAGACTGCTCGGGGGGACAAATATGGCTGGATAAGGCTACGCCGGCCACCAGACTTACCTAGAAACTCTCCCACCGCACACGACCCAATACCCCCCGCCGCGCCGGTGATAAACACATGAAGCCCCTCTAGCCCAAGAAACGAACTTGCCGCAGACATGACCAGCCCCGACTTCTCCGGATGTATGCTTCACTTTGGAGTTGTAGACGAGATAACTCAATTCATACTCTAGTCTATCGAACGACTTCTTTCAGCTATCTGACAATACCGAAGTAGACTTTCCTGACCGACACTACTAACCTGCCTCCAAAGTCAGTGCTGCTACTTGCACGACGACGGCGTTGTCAACGCAGGGACCAGATTCGGAATCCACTTGCAGCGGAATAGCGTGTGCTTATCTGTCTTTTGGGAAGAGGGGGGGAGGTTGGGGTACAGTATTTAGTTCACTTGCCCTGTGAACTAGCGTGAAATACAAGGCAGTTCAGTCGTTGCTAGTACTCCTAGCCTACAGCCAGACGAGGTGATGTCCGCGGGGTAGTCACGTGCCCACAGGGCAAACTCCAGGCTGCACCAGGATTCTTGATCTGGTATCGGAGACTACCGTAAGCAAACACTAGCACGAGCACTGGGTATGTGTAAAGTAGGTCAAAGCTCATGCAGGACAAGCTTTGCCGAGGGGCAAAAGTTATAGCCATGGTCTACTCCAGGGGAACTAGCGAACAGACATGCAAGATGACGCCTAGCCCTCCAATCTCAGGATGGCTAGATCAAAGTCAAAAGAACCGGCTAGTTCCAACGGTTAAAAAAGGGATTTAAACGACGGTACGATGAGAATAAAGTTGCACTTTCAGCTTCTCGCAAACACCGTATCTCCTACTCTTCCATGGCCAGTAAACCTTGGGTGCGCGATATTCTCGTTCTAGTTCATTCCAGGCCAAACTTAGATTCCAGTGTTCTGTTATGTTATCAGCGATTTTCGCAAGACAGACAGAGTACTTACAGACTGACACATGAACCGGTATTGCTGTGCCGAGAGTGAGTGGTTGATCCATGGTTTTACCCTGGAAGGATGTCTACACACCCCATCGGTCCCATCAACCCACCCAGAAAGTCGCACACAAATGGCTATCCTTATGATCATGACCTTGGATCTGCTCTCAATAGCTTTATTAAGTGGTACCCATGAATGCACATATACCAGACGGGGCACGGCGCACATCACCCCTCCCCCCCATCTTCCAGAGTACTAGTATTCTGGATGCATGCGCAACCCCCCTGACCTCCGTGTACAGAACAGCGGCGCAGGTGGAGCACGACCGCCGACAGACCAACATCGACCACCTTCATTTGACAGTCGATAAAGTTTAGCTGATGCTAGCACGGAGCACAGTGACTTTTGAATGAAGAGCTGAGTTTGAGGCTGGTCCAGCGCGGTACCTGTGCACGCGACCCCTCCAGACACTATAAGAACACTATTGATCGTAGCCGTTGCTATTACCCATTGCCAGGAGTATGCTGGATTCCTGCATCCTTGGCGGTGGAGTTGGAGTGCACCAAGCGTTCGTTCATCTGGAACGACTCCAAAAAAAGGCAAATCAGAACCCGACAGACCGTGGGTGGTTACGCATCCCGACCCACCAGCTTGGGTCCAGGGCATCCGGGAGCTGTGATTGGTTGATAACCAAGAACAGGTCGGGAGATCGGCGCTACGCTAGTAATTTATGTAATTTCGGTATTATTGTTCCAGACCTGGTAAAGATAGGGTGCAGAGGAATGTTATTGAGTAACAGAGTATAGGGTATTATGTATAGTTTCTATCTCTAATTTTTTTGATGTCATCAAACAGGGGTATTCCTCCCCGAGCCATATCAAGAAACAGACTTCAAGCACAGCCAGAGTTCACTAACCATGCAGATCCGCCCGCGCCCACCGTGGGTCCTCATTGGTGTGGACGAGACCCTCTCGTGGAAAAAGCCGTAAGGTTGTCGCGTGCGCATGTCGTAGCATCAGATAACAAATAAGAAACAAGAAAGAGTGTCAAGGGATCAGTGCAAGGGGGTATGGATTATATACAAGAAAATAAGAAATACAAGCAAGAAGTGTACCCAAGCGCTCAATAGAGTGAACGGCTAGAAAAAAAATAAGAAAGAAAATAAAATAAAAAAGAAAGATTAGACCGCAGCATGGGTCTGATTAGCCTCCCAGTAACCCGGTGGATGTGAGCCTCGCTCCACCGTCACCGTGACGTCCTGTCGAATGCGTAGCTCCCGCGCCGAACCATCATCGCTAGGCATCTCCCGGAGTTCGCTCGGTTCCGAGCTCTCGCTGACTTCTGTAAGGACCTTCTGCGGCGGCGTGAAGGCCGCGCTGCGCCGGTAGTCGTTCATGCTGACGCCGTGCATGCTGACACCGCGGCTGGACGGGGCATAGCGAGAACGCAGGTCGGAGCCTTTGCTGAACGTCCAGCGGCCAGATCGGTAGCGCTGCTCTGTTCCGCGGTGGGATCCGCCGGTCCAGCTCCGTAAGGCCGGGAAGACGTCACGCAGAAGGGACCAGACAAGTGGGATGTTGGTTACGAGGATGGCGACGGTGGCTTCGCGGAAGTACCAGTTCATGTAAATGTAGGAGATCAGACTAGGCACCAGACAGTAGACTTTGGTGAGAATAGCGGCGACGATAACGAAGACACCCATCCCGAAAATGAGCAAGAGGATCAACTTTTGTTTTAAAGGGACGCGGACTTTCAGGAGGAGAGGGATAGCGATGATAAGCATGAAGATATCGGCAGAGATGGCGACGCAGCCTTGGATGATTTCGTAGTATTGGTAGGACGAGCATTGATCTAAATCATTAGCAGGAGTAACGGGGCTTGCCAACGGTCCAGATGGACGTACAGTTTGGTGTAGGCACAGCCCAGTAGTTCGAGAGAGGCCGGCAGATGAGGAACAATGACAGCTCTGTCGCAATGAATCCCATACCAACATAGACAGCCAGCAGATTGATCCATAGTCTTTGGCGCAGACCCTCACTGTATTTCATCAGGACAAATTCACTCCAACCCAGCATGGGAAAGGAAAAAAGACATACGTGATGCGGGCATAGATAATCAACATGCATCCTTTCATTGCCCAGATCGCCAGGAGGAAGGAGTGCTCCGACACGTATACCCATTTACTACCTGCTTCACGTTCCGCATGAATCGCCGGCGTCAGGTTCTTGATATCGTTCTCGTCCATCAGGTTCGACCCTCCCCCTGAGGCTACTTTGTTAAGCGCCACGCAGAGAATGGTATACCAGACCACGGAAAACATCATCAGATAGTCGTCGCTTTGCAGGTTACGAATGCCTAATCGACGAATACGTGCAGTGCTGCGACCTGGTCAACTTTGGCTCCTTCTCATTGACAGATATGTCCCGCTACTTACAATCGTAGGACAACACCCAGCATCCCAACCGCATAGAGAGCCCATGTCTCCCGCGCAAAACTGCGGCCAAACTCATGCCCTAGGCTGGACATCCTGCCGTCTCTCAACCTACAAATCAGGGGAGGAAAAAAAAGAGCGTCAGATTAAACAATTAAGAGCCAGAAGCATCATTCCCGAAGTGGGAGGGAGCGAGAGAGATGCAGGATATAAGAGAAAGGTCCACCACGAACATGTTCGCCTATGTGCCCACACAACAAGCAACAAGCAAGTCTGATAAACTTTTTGGGAACTGACTGATTTAATGGAACCGAGAGGAGGGACGGGAGATCATGAGCGAGAATTGCTTTTTTGCTCCGAGTGATTATGGTAATAGTTGGAACAGAGATAAAGCAAAACATGGGACGAGAAAGGAATTAGGGAATTAGGGAAAATGGGAAAAGAGCATGAGGCGAGCCAACGAGATCCCGGCAACCACCGCTGGAAAAAGCATATTTGCCATGGGCCATTCCATCAACTTTCGCGGGGCATGCCGTTCCATGGCTCATTGGCCCAAATCACTGGATGCTGCTAAATCAGGTACAGAGGCGTCCAGCACGCTCTCTGCCCTGAGTGGCTCTTCTAAGCTTCTGCGCTAAAAGCCTGTGAATGTTACTTTGAGCTGCTACTAACCATTGCTCTGCTTCCACGTGCGGAGCCCTTGTCCAGGATACAGGATCCTACTCTGTACTCCGTGCCCACAATAGACTTCAGGATTGGAGTATGGTCCGATAGTTCTGGTATGTACTCCGTATACAACCATGGATCGTGCTGCCGAGGGAACAACCAATACTCGGGCTGTCCTGTCACTGCCCTGTGCACGGGAGGTCTCCTGCTCACCTTCACCCCCACCCTCCATCTCGCTTCCAGTTGCCAACTGAACCATGACATACCCTGTACAGCAAGATGCTGCTGGACGCAATTATCAGCCGGTGCCTTCCCAGCAGCGCTTCTTTTCAATAATCAGTAATACCGCCGGCGACTGCGCAGATATATCTACATGCCGCTTCTGACTGGCGGGATGGGTGGAGCCGTGTGTGCTAGCGCCAACCGTAAAACGATTTGGCCTGTCAGTGGCTTTACCGCGTATTGCCATGTTTGTTACCGACCGGATATGAGATGTCGGGCCTATCCCGAGATGTCCTCAATTCCTCCCGGTTGTACTCTGCAAAAGTGTAATGTTACTCGATACGGTAGTCCAAACAACAAAAGGAGAACAGGACAAAGGGAAAGTGAGATCCAGACCTGCAGGTGGAGTATTGAGTCCTCGATGGCCTATGACCATCGCTCCAGATAAACAAATTATTTAGTTACTTATCCCCATCGTTACTTTTTCTTCTTTTTTGCACATCCCCCAATCTATTTACTTGTAGAAATCCCAACCCGATTAATCTCGTGTAGGTCGGCTATCGGCTTCCCACATGGAGAGAACATCCGACAGTCTGTATATAAGGTGTGTTTCGCTCCACGAGATCCATGGGACAGAAATGCCCTCTGGCATGAAATTATTGAACTTAATCCGGTCATCCCACAAGTGACGTCGGATCAGATAATTTCTCTGCTCATCCTCCGGCATTATCTCCGTGTTCTCTTCCCGTTGACTTCCAGATCCCGAGATGAAGTACGGAGGGTATTGTACACTAGTGGAGGAACCCGTATGAGGAGTGAGGAGTGCTGTGGTATAGAATTCCCAGGCTCATTCTTATCGGGCGCCCCAGATTATAGCAGCAGACTGCAAAGATCACGCCATGCAGCACCACCATACCGCTGACACCCTCACCTTAAAACCCTAGTTAATCCGGTGCATCGCCACGGCTTTTCTCGCATTCCAGAAAACTGCCAGATCGGTCAATCCACACGACGATTTTAACTTTGCCCTTTTCTACCCAGCCATTAAGCTTCGATCGGCATAGCGAAAGCTGCCATTCAGGTCGGAGGACTGGGCTCATATTTCTGGAAACGGAATTTTGGGGCGCATGCAGCATCCTGTTCTTTGTTTTTGGGCATTTTCATTTTTTGTCATTACAGGGGTATGTGTTTGTTATCATTAATCATGTACTGTCGCTGTTGTCCGGATAATCCACCGGAGCACGCCGATGTAGCATTTCGGATATGCCGATGATAATTGGAGGTTGGGACGTGTCGGATCAGCCATATCGGCTCACGCACAAGGCATTATGTACTCCGTGCTCCGGAGTGTTGTCCAGCGGTTTTTGCCGATGCGCTGGCCCCGATGTCCTCGTTGTCGCTGCAATCCCACGTTTGTTGTGCGAGTGAGTGCGCTGTGTGCCGACGCAGCGCCCAGCTCCGAACACAACCAAGAGAAGGTGATGTCCGTTGGGGCAGGCCTTTCATATATCTCAAGAGTCGTACCCTACCCCAGGGGGTAAAAATTGATCATGTTCGCAGAGGTTAACACTAAAAGCCCCCCAATATCGGTCCAGCCCCGCACTCCGTACTACCATAGCGCATCCAGGACCCGACGCCAATGCTAAAAGTATTATTAGCCTAGCGTGTACGGGTACGATATTGTGGTATTCGAATTATGCTGGGTCTCGACAAATAAATCATGATGCTGCTTGTACCCCGGAGTCGACACGAGGCACCACGTGGATAACCGGATTCGAGAAATTCGGTGGAAGTACTCCGTAGGTAATAAACTCCATGGTTAAGCTGCCAACGGTGGCAATGGCCATCAGCAGGGACAGGATCATGCTTATCTCCGTCTCAGCAGCAGCATATCCCCCGTACTTTGTGCTCCTGAGTGTCCAACATCTGCTACAATTCCCTCTTTGGGAAAAGCGCGGGCCATCCAATCCTCCGAGTCCCACGTTTTGATTCGTTGATCTTAATGGGTCCGCTGTGCCATATCGTCCAATCAACGCTGTGCGATGGGCTTGATCTGCTGCTTTATTTCCTGATCCAGCTCTGTGCGGAAGCCGGAGCAGCCTTTGATTGGCTGTAGATGACCATCTAAGTTTCTTCAGCTCCACCACTGCAATAGAAAGGCCCACTGCGCCGGGGAGATGCAAGAAGGTGTATAAACCTCTGCCAACGCCGCATATCAGACTTCCATCATTCCTTCTTCTCCTTCTTCTTTCCTTGATGCTGGACAACACTCTGCTGGCTGTCATGTCTGTCTGTTATTGAAACGCTTTTGCCTTGCATATCCCTTGCTTCCCATATAATCTTACATCGTGTCGTTCTTTACGCAACTGCCCTACGGAGATACAGAGTCTTACCACTCTCCGAAATACCATACGCCTTTTACTGCTATCGCCTTTTCGTTCGCTGAAACACCCTAATAGCTTCTGATTTCACATACACCCAGTCGTTTACCGCGTACGGATTTAGTCGCGTTCGTTATCAGCCCGTCCATAATGGCAGACTCGGAGGTCCAACCCCAAGAGAAGATGCAGACTCTAGAGACAGCAACCGAGGAACGGCAGTCGGGGGAACTGGTCAACCCATCCGGTCATAAACAAGAACTTCAGCGGAACTTCAGCTTGCTTAGTATTTGTGCCGTGGCTATCACAACAGGAAACACATGGATTGCACAGGGTGGGAGTGTGACAACCGCGTTGAGTAACGGAGGACCACCGGGTGTTATCTATGAATTGTGAGTGCAGGATTTATATCAAATGATATGGTCTCTAATTAATTGTGAAATAGCATTGCTGTCTCGGTCTGCTACTGGCTGGTGGCAGCGTCCATCGCGGAGCTGGCATCCGGTATGCCCTCGGCCAGTGGCGTCTACCACTGGGCTTCTGTCACAGCCGGGAAATACGGTCGTGTATGTGGTTTTTTCGCTGGATGGTGGAATTGTCTTGCTTGGATTCTGGGCGCTACTTCGATGGCATCGATTTTGGGCCAACAAACCGTCTCCATGTACGCGCTCATGCACCCCGGCTTTGAACCGCAAACCTGGCAAAATTTCGTCAGCTTCGTCATCTGTTCGTGGGTCTGCTGCTTTATCGTCCTGTTTATGAACCGCATTCTTCCTTATATCGGCAATCTCGGCATGTTCTTCATCCTGGCTGGTGTCTTCGTCACCATTATTGTCTCTGCGGTCATGCCACATGTGAACGGCCAACCGTATGCGAGCGATGACTTTGTCTGGCGCGAGTGGACCAATGGGACTGGATATTCGCATCAAGGGTTCGTTTTCGTTGCTGGAATGCTCAACGGTGCATACAGCGTTGGAAACCCCGACTGCTCCTCGCACCTGGCGGAAGAAATTCCTCAGTAAGTTATTTGTTCATTTTCTAGCTTCATACGACAACTCTTCTAACAACATTCAGACCCAGCCGGAATATCCCCAAGGCTATCCTGGCTCAGATGAGCGTTGGATTCGTCACCGGTGTCCTTTACATGATCGCCGTTTTCTACTCCATCAATGATTTGGACAAGGTCATCAACAGCGTCTATGGTTTCCCCCTGGCCGAGATCTACCACCAATCCACCGGCACCAGAGGCGGAGCGCTCGGGCTATTGATTGTCGCCTTCCTGCCCACCCTTATTACCTGCTGTGGCTGCTATATCACTGCCGGGCGTACGCTCTGGACCCTTGCTCGCGACAGAGCTACTCCCTGCTCTCGCTTAGTAGGCCGCATCAACAGCAAGATGCACAACCCCTTCAACGCCACTCTTGTCTGCGGTTTCATTGTCACCATTCTCGCCTGTATCTACGTCGGCTCGACGACTGCCTTCAACGCCTTCATTGGCTCCTACGTGCAGCTATCCAGTCTTTCCTATTTCGCCGCTATCTTCCCGCACATCTTGACCCGTCGTTCGACCTTTCAGCGCGGCTACTTCTGGATGAAGGGTCCATGTGGTTATATCGTCAACATCCTGTCTTGCATTTACATCATCGCTTTCATCGTTATCTTCTGCTTCCCGTACGCACTACCGACCGATGCGGCTTCGATGAACTATGCCAGCTTGATCACCGGCGGTCTGTCGATCTTCGTGGGCATCTGGTGGCTCTTCCGGATGGGCAGCTACGAGGGTCCGAAGAACATCCCCTTGACTGACAATATTGTCTTGGATGATGCAAAATAATTGATTCCCCCTTTGGTTTTTGACTTTCTTCTCTTAATTTCTCCCGTTCGCTTTCTGGGCCTTCGGATGAGCGCTTTATACCGGACTTAGGGTCATGGGTTGATGTATGGGCTTCTGCCTTTATCATGTTAACGTGTATGGATGATTTTCATATATATATGTATATCTAATGCCACCCTCTTTTTATCCAATTCACCTCACTGTTATTTGCCAGTGAATATTCATTTCCCTAGTAGAAGATTCTTACCAGGAGGACATTTTCCTGGATTCAGTCAATGATATGGTACGAGGAATGCAGCTGATGGAGGCTCTTGGCTCTTACTATGACGCCCTTGTCTCTGTCTAATCTCATATTGGGTGTTGTTGTTTTATATTTTGATTTCATAATTGCTCTGACCTCGCTCTTCAACCCGAACAAGAAATCGCGGTTACCCATAACATGATAATCTGCGTGCCGGTAATCCAGTCACACCTAGAATGCATTGCTGATGAAAACCTCTACGTCGAAGTAGAATTGCTACTGAGACATACAACCCTAAACCTGAAAAACGCCAACCCACGTGATCACGCACACCCATCGCGTCTTATCTCGCGTACCGCGTCCGCCAACGACAACCACCAACACTCCGGAAAACTGAAGTCTCACGCACACGGTCATGGTCTTCAAGCCCTTTAAACCGCCTTTGAGGAGGAAGCAACCCGAGTCGTCTACTTCCGATGAGAAATCATCTCGCAAAACTACCGTTGCCGCCGATGACACCGACAACGCTACACCTCCGACTAAGAAACCGCGGTTGGAGAAGCATTCAGCTCCGGGACCTGTGGATGGTGGACGGAAACCGCTGCTTCAAGTGAAAAATAATGGTGGTGCGTCATTGAATGGTGATGATGCTGCGAGTGGGAGGGAGGCTGTTACTGGAGATGGACCGGCGGAGGAGAGGTATTTTAATGTTTTATGGTATGGAAAATTGAACCCCCTCCCTATTGTCTACTTCTTAGACCTCAATCTCAGACTGAATCCTGCTAGGCGCAAATTCAGCACCAAAAAAAACAAAACCTGGGATGGCGATGGCATTATAACCGTGCGCGACGGATATGCCCGTCTACATGATATCTCGGGCAAGGATATGGGCCAGGTGACTCATGGATCGCGGCTAGAACCTGGAGTTATGCTATCGATTGGAGGCAAAGAGGTCGAGGTCGATTCAGAGATTCCAAGGAAAGAGTACCTATCTGGGAAGGTCTTCCTGCAGGGCAGCAACGCTTCAACCCCGGCTGCGGTGTCTGCACCCGCAACGAAGCAGTTCGTCCCGCTTTATTCTCAGAAAAAGGAAACTAAGCTGGATGGGAAGCCCTCGACGTCGATTGCTGGCACGGGCTTGAAAAGAACGGGAAGTGCTACTGCAGCTACCAAGTCAAACCCGTACAAGACGCCCTTGTTAGAAACCACCGTTGTACCGCAGAAATTGTCTACACCCACACCACGTCACGACCCGAAACAACCTGGTGCATTGGTGATGAAACGGCCCGACTCAGTGCCAAAGGGAAAGCAGATTGTTGACGTGGTAGTGGATCCTATATTGAACAAGCACCTACGACAGCACCAGCGTGAAGGTGTTCAATTCCTATATGAGTGCGTGATGGGTTTGAGATCGTTCAATGGTGAAGGTGCTATTCTTGCGGATGATATGGGATTGGGGAAGACCCTGCAGACAATTACGCTGTTGTGGACCCTATTAAAGCAGAACCCGGTCTATGAAAGTCCTCCTGTGGTGAAGAAGGCGCTTATTGTCTGTCCGGTGACTTTAATCAGCAATTGGAGAAAAGAGTTCCGGAAATGGCTAGGAAATGAGAGAGTTGGTGTTTTTGTCTTCGATGACAAGCGAAAACGCCTGACTGATTTTACGATGGGCAAGGCGTATAGTGTCATGATAGTGGGGTATGAGAAGCTGCGGACTGTACAAGAAGCGCTCACACGGGGCGCTGGTGTCGACATTATCATCGCGGATGAGGGACATCGACTGAAGACGCTGCA
Source organism: Aspergillus sp. MA 6038 (assembly GCA_003004525.2). Classification (NCBI taxonomy): domain Eukaryota; kingdom Fungi; phylum Ascomycota; class Eurotiomycetes; order Eurotiales; family Aspergillaceae; genus Aspergillus; species Aspergillus sp. MA 6038. Next base: position 50,603 of record PQME02000108.1, on the reverse strand, counting down.
GAATAAGAGCGGCCAGGCGATTCAGTCTTTGAATACCGCGAAGCGGGTGATTCTTTCGGGGACTCCCATCCAGAACGATCTAAGAGAATTCTTCGCCGCCATTGATCTCGTCAACCCAGGCGTGTTGGGGACTTTCAAGGCATTCGTTAAGGAATTCGAAGGGCCGATTGTGAGAAGCAGACAGCCGGAAGCAACGAGGAAGGACATCGAGAAGGGTGAAGCACGCGGAGAAGAGTTACGTGAACTCACGTCGCAGTTCATGCTGCGCAGAACAGCGGATATCTTGGCCAAATACCTTCCACCGAAGTCAGAATACGTGCTCTTCTGCAGTCCTACGTCCTCGCAGGCGAACTTCTACCGCCACGTCCTCGCATCACCGATGTTCCAGAGCGTCCTTGGCAACTCCGAGAGTGCGCTTCAGCTCATCACCATGCTCAAGAAAATCTGCAACAGCCCATCACTCCTCACAGCAAAGAACACAGGCAGTTCCCCCAGCGACACCATTGCAGCCTTGCTATCCTCCATACCCCCCAAACTCCAACGCATTGCTTCCACCCCGGGCATGAGCGCCAAAGTCCGCGTACTAGACCAGCTCCTCCACAACCTATATTCGTCCACCTCGGAGAAAATTGTCCTCGTCTCAAACTACACCTCAACACTCGACCTCCTTGCTAAACTCCTCACCTCACTCTCGCTCCCCTTCCTTCGTCTCGACGGCTCTACGCCCGCCCAGAAACGTCAGGCCCTCGTTGAAGATTTCAACCGTCTCCCTGCACACACATGCTTCGCCTTCCTCCTCTCCGCAAAAGCAGGCGGCACTGGCCTGAATCTCATTGGCGCCAGTCGCCTTGTCCTCTTCGATGTCGACTGGAACCCGGCTACAGACGTGCAGGCTATGGCGCGTATCCACCGCGACGGGCAGAAGAGGCATTGCCGCATTTACCGCTTTCTGCTCAAGGGGAGCCTAGAGGAAAAAATCTGGCAGCGCCAGGTAACTAAAATCGGACTTGCGGATAGCGTCATGGAACATAAAGATAATGTGGCGCAGTTCTCGCGCGATGAATTGAAGGATCTGTTCCGGCTTGACGAGGAGAGCCGATGCCAGACGCATGAGCTTTTGGGTTGTGATTGTGGGGGATGGGGTGTTACTTCGGATAATGGTGGAGATATTAAGCCAACCACTACCACGATTGGTAACGACGACATCGACGAAGAAGACATAGACAACCTTCCCGACCTCCCAACCCTAATGAAAGCCTCCGAAGTTAACATGGAAGAACAAGAACGCCAAATTAAAGCCAACCGCCGTCGACCACGAACCCTAGCGCGCAAGTCCAAATCAAAACGCAACCCCAACCCTTCCTCTGACGACGATGATGAAGATGAGGAGGACGAACGCGACCAAACGGTCAACCAAAAAGACAAAATGCAACAATCCCTCTCCGCATATGCGCATATCGACCCTACCCTGCTCCGGGAAGTCTCGGACGAAAAGGATGCGCATGAGGAGAAAATTCGATCACAGATCGATGATGATGAAGGGTTGTGGCCGTTGATTCGGGAGGAGGATAATCGGGTAGGGTTTGTTTTTCGGAAAGGGGGTCCGGCTGTTGCTGTTGATGATGTCGACCATTATACCACTGGAACTGGACCTAACAAGGGTAAAGATCAGCGCTTGACTTCTGTGGCTTCACCGATTGTACTGGATTAATTCATCGATTGATTGGGCTGTTGTGTGACTGGCTTATTATTGTCTTATGATACCCTGGTTGGCATTATCTAGCATTGAACATAGAACATTTAGCATTTATGGTATCTACTATATAGACCAAGGGACGGAGTTATAGATAAAACTTAGGATAGTTAATACAATCAGCGTCGAATCTCATCAACTTCGTATACACAAAACAAACATGAACCAGAAAAGCAAAGGGGTATGAACAGATCTAACCACAACTCAACAAAACATGCACATAGACAAAAAAAAACACACATAACACCATAAATGACACAGTTAGGCATAGATCAAGCAGAACATATCAGATCAGATCAGACCGTTCAAGCTAGAACCTAGCTGCTCCGCTCCAAGATTAATACTTCAACTTCCCAACAAGCCCAAACGTATACGCGGCCTCGGCCTCGCTCTTCATCTGGATCATGTAAATCCGATACGTACCCCCAGTGACACCTCCGCGCTCCGGCATCCCACCACCGCTCGCAGCGGCGCCATTATCTTTCGCCGAGGCCGTTTTCTCCTCCCACACTGACACTGCGATACCTGTTCTCGCGACGCGCTCGAAGGAGCTCTCGCCCAAATTGACATCGAGGAGGACTTCGTTGCGGGTCTTCCCGTGGATGAGGATGCGCTTCCGGGGTTCCCGGTCGTCGACGCCGCGGGGGGTTGCGGAGGAGGAGGATGTAGGCGGACGAGGCGACGATACTGTTGCTCCGTCCGGTGTAGGGTTCTTGTCAGTGGCAGCATCCGGAGCAGGCATGATGGTTAACCTGGCAGCGCCCATATCACGCCACTTCGTCTGCGTTTCCCGCATATAGAGACGGATCTTGGCGTTTGATAGACCGATGCCATCAACGCCCTTGATGGCAGCTGCGATACGTCCAATACCAGAAGCAGCAGAGGGCGCGCCCGATCCCGCTGAGCGCAAACTGCCCTCTTCGGGTTGTCCGCTGCGAGACGTGACGGTCGAATGCGCAATACTGAACATCTTGCTCCCGTTGCCGAACCGCTTCAGTGCTGAGAATGCGCTGCTCATGGTCCCCACGCTGCTTTCAGAGTTATCAGCCAGAGACCGTGGGGAGGATGCGGCAGCACGATAGCTCTTCCTGCGGCGCGGCCAGCCGAACAACCCGCCGGCAGATTTGTTGGATCGCTCCAGAGGCACTGGTTGGTCAGCGAAGGGGCCACGGGCATTCTGGAGGGCGATGTAGGTCGGGTTGTTAATGCGTGAGGTGTTGATTAGGCCGTAGAGGGCTTCGCAGTCGTCCGGGTTGCGTGAGCGGAACATAATATTGTTGCTCCAGGTAATTTTGGACCGGCCAGTCGGGGGGGAGCGGATACTGATGTCGATGGCCGTGCCGCGGCGTATGGGAACCAAAGGCGTTAGTTCAAGAGCGATCATAGGCCGTCCTTTGCCGGACTGTACACCTCCTTCGTTGCTGGACTCCGGAGGAGCAACGCTCATCTCGTAAGCTTCGATGAGACCAGGGCTAACAATGATAACGCAATCGTCGGACAGTAAGCTCTCCCAAGTGCCCTTGTTCGACCACGCAAAGACCGAGGCCATCACCCTAGACGACTTCGTCGGCTGCGAAGGCACGGATCGATATCCACCCTGAGATGCAGATTGTGACGGGGCGAGACTGCTACCAGAGGGCACAACAGACGCCTCCGCATTTGCCACGGGACGTTCCTGGGTTTCACCCGCCGGAAGCGACGAGGCCAGTTCATCCTCCGACTCATCCTCCCCGGAGCTATCAGATACAGAATACTCCGAAGCGGAATCCATGTCATACCGCCTTACCGTTGAAGTATCTGAGTCCGAGTACGAGTCCGACTCCGTCGACGGCTCATACTCATGTTTAAGAGGGGAAGATCCACGTCGTCTTTGCTGCGGAGCACTAGGATTGAGAACAGGCCCGTTCAGCGTGGAACTTGGAGACCGATGCGGCGGGGGTGGCGGAGGAGGCTCGTCGCCGTCATCACGTTGCTGACTGGCGTCAGAGTTCGAGTGGGTGTCGTCGCTCTTCCGCCTGGTAGGGCTCTCTGGGAGCTCACTCGGATCCAAGGAAACGTTATCATCGTCCTCGTCCGACTGTGTATCCAATGGCTCAGACAAGCGCGTGTAGCTACTGCCAGATCGAAGTTTGGGAATGGAAGGCAGCTCCGTTGATGGCACTGACGAGAGTCGCGGGGATAGGTTCTCAGCGGCATCCCTTGCAGGAGTTTTCGGCAACACAAGCTGCTTCTGCTCGTTGTTGGGCTTGGTGTCTCGGGCCGGGGTGGGAGAGAGGGGGGTGTGCTTGCTGGCACCGTGCTCTTTGTGAGGAGTCGACGGAGACGCTCTCTCTTCAGTAGCAGTGTCCTTCTTCGGAGAGGGCCCAGGCGAGGGGCTTTCACCAATACGTAAGACCCTCTTGGCTTTTGATCGCTTGAGACCAAGGGAGTCGGCGGGTGTCGTTGCCCGCGGATCTCTAGCATGGAGTAGCGACGGTTGAGGAGACGCCGTAGCAGGTCTGGCAGCCCCATAGTCCGAGTCACGGGTAATGGCGGTATGCAACGAAGCTCGCGATTCTCCCGCCGACGATTCGGCAGTACTTGGATCCGTCGTCGATGTCTCCTTAGGAGTCAGCGAGAGCAGGGCAGCACGTGAAGTGGCCTTCTCCCCGATGGGAACATCCAGATGGCTCGGGCTCGGAGGCGTCGCTTGTACAAGAGCAAGAGCGTTTGAGGGAGCATCTTCCTGTTGTTCGTTTTGTCCTTCCTGTGATTTCTTTTCCGGTGGTGGCAGCAGCCGCAGTTGCTGCTGACGTTGTCTCGCCCGATCAACGAAACTTTGACTTCTGGAAATAGTAGGCGGAACGGGATGAAGCCCTAATAACTGGACCCATTCAAAGGCAACTTCCTCCTCGTCAATATGAAGTGACATGACTTCCTGCCAAGCATTGAGCTGCCTGGGAAAGCTGCGTATCATGACGACAAGATCCCCCTTTGTATCGCCGGTACGAGCAGAAACGCACCCGTAATCGATCGGCGGGAAAAGCAGCCAGCGATCTGAATGATCAACCTCACAGATGAGCAGGTCACCGCCGCCGCCGTTGACTGGGGCATTGTCTCTCATCAGAAGTTCCGCGCGGCAGTCAACAACCTGGCCACTAGAATGATAAAAAGTCAGGTTGAAGAAGTCCCGTGCCCGTACGCGACGTGTCTGGTCGATAGTAACCCCTGTCAGGGCTCCAAGTGTAGCTGGATCCCGAGCTCGAGTCGAATCAATGCTCGCGGCGGCCTCATCTTCCAGTCTAGCTCGTTCCTCTCGGGCCCGACGACGAGCTTCTGTGACTAGGGCTTGATAGGATGAGGCGACTTCATCCGCCTTCGGAGAAGGTTGGAGCATGCTAATACCTTTGAAGGTTTTCGAGAGATACTTCAAGCGGACCAAGGGGCGTTTCAGCAAGTATGCCACATCAACCTTCTCGCCCTCGCTGTCCACAATGTCACCGTTCTCGTCACGCTCCATGCCTTCGTCCAAACTCTTCGCATCAGAGTTATTGTTCTCCTTGTCGTTGCCATTCTTGTCCTTCGCAGCCTCTTGTTCATCCAGCGGTGCTAGGTTTACAATCACATCCTTGAAGCCCAATCTCCAAGCTTTGAGATAATCGCGATACACTCGCTGAGCGCCAGCAGACCAGTTCAACAAAGCGTCGGCATGATCCTGAGGGATCCGCTTGTGTAGGGTTTTCAGGCGTTCGATGGCCACGCCCATGTCCACGATCGGCTTGGTGAAGTTCATCTCATCTTTGGGATCGGTTGAGGGACGGAAGAGGCCCGCTGCCGCGGCGGAATCTGATCCTGATAGGACGCAGGTGAGTAGCACCGGAATGACACCACCCACTAGTGTTTTCAGTTCACGCATGTATTTCATCTCGTCAGCGGATAGTTCCTTGAGCAAGTCGTCAACGGTGGCAGTTGTAATGCGGCTTTTGTTCGATCGAAGACTGCGGGCAGATTTCAGGCTCCGGCTTCGCGTGTTCGTGGACAAAACCGAGATGAGGTCGTCATGGGTTGTGAGTCGCCTTCGTAGCTGGGAAGTAACCAATGGTAGAGAATTAGGGTCGAACTGATCACGCTCCTCTGATTCAGGAGTCTCTTGGGCCGGTGCTGATCTTTCTTCCTCTGGCGGAGCCTTTTCTGTAGATTCTTGTGACTTCCCAGGGTCATGGGTACTCATAGACTCCACTGAGGCAATGGTGGGGAGTCGATGGCTTCCGATGCTTGGGAAAGGTCGTTTACGCCCAAGCGGAACAGAAGGGCTTTCAGATACCTCTGAACCATCCGAGACAGGACGGGATTTGGTTTCGCCAGCCTCTGTACCGGCCTCTGTACCAGCCTCTGTACCAGCCTCTGTACCAGTCTCTGTATTCTCCTTATGGTCTTTCTCTGGTGGTTCACTACCCTTGCCACTGGAAGGAGACTTGCTCCTCCTATTCTCCTTTGACCGTCTCCCGGAGGGCGAGGGTGTGTGGTCCCGGTCCCGGTCCCGCACACTTGGTTTGTCTTCCGGCTTTTTCTCTTCCTCTAGGAACAATTCATCCTTGTTTTTGGACCGTCTACTGGGCCCACTTCTCCGGCGAGAGCGATTTTCTAATGATAGTTCGGAATCTGTTACGCGGTCACGACTTTCGTCTCGTCGGACGATCGTCTTGTCCTCATTTTCATGTTCAGTGGTGCAGGAATCTCAACGTCCGATGCGGCGTCGCGTACGAACGGATCCGGGGTACCAGAGAGCCATGTATCGATTCTTGACCCTTTGAGCTTGGGGGGTTCGGGCTTCGCAAACATCTTCTTCGACTCGTCCAACATATGGGTAAAGATGCCTCCCTTAGGTGGGGCTTTGAGAGGAGTACGGTTCTTGTTGGCATTGGGTTCTGGCGCCGGCGGCGGACCCCGCGAACGTTCTGTACGCTCGATGTCTCCGCCAGGGGGCAAAGACTTTGTTCTATGTCGACCCGAGCCTTCGGACTTCAAGTTGGGTGTTGATTTAGACGCTGACCGCGGCCGGGAGCTTGAGTGCAGACGCTCATGATGGGGCGTATCATGCTGTCCGCCGAACTTTGTATCAAGATCTTTACTCGACTTGGACTTCCTGTGTCTGTAGAGGGAGTCTGGCGGTGCACTGGCCCTGTTGCGTTCCCGACTGCGTGATACCGGAGACGGCCTTGGTCTATCCTCTCTTCCAGCATCTTTCTTCTCGCGTCGGGGAGACCCTAGCGTATCATTGGATGTATATTCCGCAACACGCTTGTTGGGCGGTGGTAATTTGGGCTGAGGTGTCTGGGACTGAGGGGCATGCCGATTGAGCTTCCAATGTTCATCACTGATAACCCGTTTTCTCGGCGTGCTACTGCTTCGAGCTTTCGAGCTATGAGATGCTCTCCCCCTCGCCGGTGCCGGCTTCTCCAGCGACGAGTCGACCGTGCTTGTGTTCTCCTCATCCTCCTCTTCCTCGTAGTAGACAGCGTCGTTGGCGACCACCACCCCACCTCCTTGCTGCTGCCATTTGCGGACTTTCGCGCGGACGGAATTCGTATCGTAGGGGCCTAGCGGCTGTCCGATATCGAGCGATTTCTGCTTCGAAGCAGATTTGGTGGGTGTATTGGTGGTGGTGGCGGTGGTGGCATTTCCCCCGCGGTTGGAAGCGCGGTGCGGCGTGGCAGGCGACGGCATCGATTATCTGCAAACGAATAACCGATCAGCAGGCATGAACAGTAAGTAACCGAAACACTCAAGCAGTCGTAAAGATAGAAATAAAAAAGATGAACAGGATTGCTGGTGACCCGAATGACAAAACAAGGGCCAAGCACCGACGTCACAGTGTTTGTTTATGGGTTCGGACCAGGAGCGGACTCACCACGAACTGAACATGTCCTTGATCAGGCAAACAAGAGATACTGGGATGATGACAATAAGCCTGGTCAAGCTGCAAATTGAAAGCCACACAGACCAGCATAAACAAAAGCAAAGAAAAGCAGAAGAATGGGAGGGAAGAGGCGGTGATGGCGCTGGAGGCGAGGATGGAGGCCTTTGGGGCTGCCGGGGAAACGTGATCTGCACGTGGATCTTGCAGTGTTAGGGGGATAAAAATAGCAGGATCGATAAGAAGAATGAAAGAAGCGAAGGAGAGTGAAAAGGAGAATGATGGAATAAATGGAATAACTGGACATGAAAGAAGTAATTGGATATGGTCGACGAGAGACTGCTGTCCTCCACGTGATGCCTAGCCTCTATGCCGTATATCCAAATGCGCCGGTCCACGACCGAGTGCAATGAATGGAACCCAATCAGGTCGATATTAATGCATAGTTTGATTGAGGCCCGATCGATCTCTGCTACGTCCATGTGGGCCTTGTCGACCTGATCGGAGCCCGAATGCTGGAGTAGCTGTACCGCGTACTGTGCTAGATATGTATGCCTCTGGAATATGCGTTTCGATACTACACACTGGTTGACATTTGTACGTCCTAACGAGTCTTGCGCTGCGTCGACATCTCTTGAGCAGTCTTCATGGCCCTCGAAATTGTGCCGATACTTTGGCAGAGGTAATCTATACCTGTCAGTACCCCATACGGACACGGGTGCCTTAGACAAGACTCACAGAACGGAATCACAATCCAAATGAAGTTCATAAAGAAATAATAGATCCAAAAATAATACCCCTCCGGTCGACAGTACGACACCGCATGGACATAATGGTCGAACAGACTCGTCGCGTAGTACAGAGCGTCGCCGTACAGATGGCTCATGCAGACAATGATCTGGAAGGGATGCCGGAGCGTGTGTTGGGTGAAGATTAAATAGACCACCCAGTAGCAGAGAGGGCCCCAAAGGAGCTATAAAGTCAGTATACCCAACTGACGCAGAGACCGGGGCATGAACCCACCACCGTGAAAGTCTCCATACACAGCACCAAAGTGTCTGCAGTCATATACCGCGAATCGGACAGAGCATATTCTTTCCACAGTTGTCCGATGACATCCTGTCCGGAGCCCATGCGATCATGGTGGACGATAAAGTAGCCCTCGAAGAAACAGTGAAGGCTGCCAGCTATATCCTGTCAGTCATAGTTCACGCATAGCAAGCCAAGAAACGACACCAACGTACACAAGACAAACCAGAGAATGGCCAATCGGTCAGCCATAGACAGACTCGGCTTTGCATAACTGGTCAAAGCTAGAGTCGTGCCTAGAAGGACCACAGAACCTCCACTGGCGGCCGTGAGAAGCGTGAGGACCGACGCTTCATTAGGAGAATACCCGGCGATGTAGGCGTCGACGGGGTAGTAAGGATGACTAGGGCTTGCGGCAGACATGGTTGATCATAAAAAGAAGAATCCAGGAAGAAGAAATAGTCCAATGGAGTACAATGAGTCTGAACTATTGCACTGGCAAGGATCACGAAGCTCAGATGGATGCCTACAAGATGAGGCGTACACGACGTAGTCCCTAGTATTTCCAGCACAACATGAGCTGACCATCGAATTGGAAGGGATCTACACACCAATTGGCCCTTTTTTGACCGTTTCTCTCTTATTGCTTCTTGGTTTCCTCTATTCCGGGCGATTTTCAGCACCTGTCCCGATCAGGTATCTAATGCCTCAGGCACCAAAGGAGCTCAACCTCCATCGTCGCTCTCCTGGGACTCTCTCCTCCTGTCCACCTCACGGAGTCTGGTTACTCCTCGTCTTTCTTGCTCTCCGATCATAATGCCTCCCGAATCGCACAAACGGAATTCCCTGGGGCTTGAACTGCCCCGTACAGCTGCCACTCCCGACGCGCCGCCTGGCATTGCGGCGCTATTCGCGATACGCTTCGATATCCGGACGGGGTGAGCACCCAGCTATACCAGAGGTCTACAGCATGACGGCTAACGTTGAATTGATGCAGATATGTGATCGCCTGGAAACGCTCGGTCTCAGATGGTGGGTGATGTGGTGCTATACTGAAATTACCGTGGTCTGGTCGCAACGCAACTGACGTCGTTATTATCGGCAGTCGAGGTCGAAGGAGTCGTCGAGTATAAATCGCTCCCATCCGGGTTGCATAATGTCGCAGAGGACCTGGTGTATGCAGCTTAGACTTCTTTTTGATGCCTGCTAGGAGTTTGCTTGTCTAATTATTGGCTAGGTATTTCGTCCACGAGCAAAATGCCGGGGTCAGCGCATTCGTCAACCTACCCGCTGAAGAAGCAGAGCGCAATGCAAAGATGTTCGCAGTGGGAGTCTTGGTTCCCTTGAGTTTCGGACGACTGGGAAAGAGCTGGAGGCATGCTCCCAAGCTTAAAGAATTGGTGCAGTGAGTGATTTCCAACAGGACCGCGTCAGTCGCATTGAACAGTCTGACTGATGAACCCCCGATGGCCAACAGGCAATACGCTCAAGATACATCAAACAATCAGCCGTTGGAAGACTACTGGGAAGCATATCAGATTCGGAGAAACGAATCCTCTGACTTACCTCCCGATTCACCGCTCGAATCTCCTATTAGTGTCCGGTTCAAACCTAACGAGCGGCCGGATGCTTCTCAGAGGAATCGCACGTTCAGTGACGCCATGGTATTGGAATCAGCGTCCAGGCCGGCCTTGACACCATTCCATCCTGCATCTTCACTTCTGCACTTAATCGATTCTTTTGGTCCTCTTATCTTCCCACTGTACAGAGCTGTGCTGCTGCGCAAGAGGGTCTTGCTGATGGTTGAAGCACCGGTGCATGTACCATGTAACTATGGTACGCCAATACCTCCTCCCACTCAATATTTTGCATGGACTAACCAGAACAGTATACGATCTATCTTTACTCGCCTCCCTACCTAACTCTATCCTTCCCTTACTCCCTCCTGACGGTTTACCAACTCCACGGCCACGTCCCCTCTTCAACGTCGGCATCCACGATATTCCCACACTTTCGATTAAGACAAACCCCAATGAACCAAACAAAGAGTCGGCCTGGATTGCTTGTTCAACAGACAGTGTCCTAAGTATGAAAACGGACCTCTACGACCTCCTCGTCACATTACCAGCCCCATTCACGAAAGGCGCCCCGGAGAAAGTCTATCCCAAACTTTCATTCCTGGTCCCCTCGAAACCAGGAACGCCCCCATCGCAGGCAGAACTCAAAGCCACCCAGCGGGATGCTCGTCGATACACCCGACTGCGCAAGGGTCTCAATCATCTATCCCACGACGAGAACTCTTGTATAACAGCGGATACTTCTGCCCCCAGCCTCGCAGCCGAAGACGACGACACAGATGCATCATCGACCTACTCTTCCAGCCCGGTCGTCGAGCCCCTCTCATGGACCCAACTCGCTTATACCTCGTTCATCTGGTGGGCATCTGCAGGCGAAAAACGAGAGGGACTTTCAGAAGAAGAGGAAGAGCTGCAAATCGATCAAGATACACGGCTCCTAGCGAGCATCGAGAATCTTGCTCCGCAGCATAGCCATAGCCATGTCCAGCAGCCATCCGAGGATTCGGCTATGGATCAGCAGCAGCAGCAGCAGCCCGCGGAAGTCGCCTTGGTGACTTATTTCCGCCGTCTGACCGCACAAACCTTTGTCATCCTTGCGGATGTTATTGCCAGACATGATGGAGCTCCTGAAGACGAGCAACAACAGCAACAAGACCCCGATGCTCAAAGTGCAACTGACGAGGGGCCCTACCGCGATAACCCCGACGAGAACGAGACCCAGGAAACAGACGATGACAGGTCACCATTGATTGCCCAGGCCGACAACGGCTCTGCAAAGACCACGACCCGGAACTCGAATACTGACAAGGGTGAGAATGACACAGTATCGATTACCTCAGAAGACATGACAGAAATGGGCCTCGACGTCTGGAGCGTGACGGATCGTCTCTTCGTGGAGGAACTCGTGCAGTTGTGGTGGGGGCGACGGGCGAGGGTGGATTATGCTAGGGTCAGATGTTGTGGGATTACGATTCTCTAGTTACTTTAGTAGTAGTGGTATTGATCTGGTATTAGGGTTGGTGAGTATACAGGTATAAGGACCGCTGCAAAGATATAGGTAGTGTGAACGATATTTAGCACTAGTGTCATTGAGATTTATGAAAGCTGTCAGATATGCCTATTGAATGCACGGTGGTCATAAGGAATCATAATTATGTCGTGAATGAAAAAGTAACAAAGAAGGTCCTAAATATATAACCAAAAAAGACATATGACAAAAGGAGAACAAGATGAGTAAAGGAGAGATACAACAAGTAAAGAAAACCCCCAAACGCCATGCGAGTCATTCATGAATAAAGGAGAGTAATATGCAAAGCTCAGTTCGCCTTTGACAAAACTCCAATGACAAAAGAGCATCCAGGGTATCGGGTATCGAAAGACAGCAATCAAGCCGAGGAAACAAGCAACAAGGCTAAAGAAAGAAACTAACTCCCATCATTGAACCAAACCACGTTACATCGCTGAGAGTTCTGTAAGATGTATGCTCAATCACCGGCGGTAAGGCCGAACCGGTGCACTCATGTCTCTTCGGTATCCCGCGTCAGACTCGCTTGTCCCCTTTGACGGAACACCGGGAATTTGATTTGAGTTTCCGGCGGACGGTGCAGACGGTGCTGCAGACTGCATTATGGATTCACCCGCGCTGATAGACCGTTTCATGCTGCTCGCTCTTCCTCTTCGTGCGCGGATCTGGGCTAAAGCCTGCTCCCGGCTGATCGGTGTTCCTGGAACAACGGAAGACTGGCTGGATAGCCGAGATTCCTCAGTTCGTAGAGGGACTCGCTTGGTGATAGGGTATCCGCTGGTGTCGGCTTCGAAACCAGCACTCTGCTCGACTGACGATACTGGGCCTTGGGGAATGCGGCCCATGGCGGTGGACGGTGAAGGAGTGAAAAGATGGGATCGAGATGGGGCTGGGACTGAGTGGTATCCAAAGTGCACATCTTGCAGATCGGACTGGGCAAGCAGCTCCTCTTCAGAGTGAACATGAGAAGCTGATAGTCGAGAGGGGGCAGCCGGCCTCTCTTCATGCTTCTGGGGAGAAGGCATCGTGCGGAAAGTTCCGGTCTCTGGTGAGAAGGCAACGATGGAATCCTCCTGAGTCGCTGCATTCTGTCCAGAGTGTGCAGGAGCATCATTAGCAGCTTGCCGAGAACTCTTCATCGATTCACGCATATGTGGTCGAGCCTCCTGCATTCTATTTGGTCGAGCATTTTGAGCATTGTTCTCGTGTGCGACTTTCGTGGCTTTCTTTGCAATCTTCTGGGGCAATTCCGAGCTATGTCTGTGGTCGCATTTGGTTTCCGCATCTTCTGCAAGACGGCAGGAACATCGCTTGAATTGACATTCCAGTTGCATGAATTGCATCATCTCCTCAGCGTCAATCCGACGCTGCTTTTCATGCTCGAGCATCTGTTGAAGTTCTTCAAGCTGATCACGCTGAGATTCGAGCTTCGCGGTATACTGCTCTTTCTGCTGAGAGGTGTAGTCTGACAACCGTGGCCGTTTCGGAGGGGTACATTGGGTAGAGGAGTCGTTCGTAAGATGCACCAAAGGCGAAGTAACCGAGTCCTCAGCAGACCTTTTGGGGCGTCTTGGCGTCGGTGTCAAGAGCATTGCTAGATCTCCTTCCGCCAAGGATAATCTTCCAATGTCGTCTTTCCGCATATCCTGTGCACGGGCTTCGAGTGTATGCGAGTGGTTACTTGTTTCGGCTGCGCGTAGGCGTTCTTTCAGGACCTCCGACTCCTCTGTAAGACCAGCGAGTGCATATGCACGTTCGAACGCTTCTTGCTTCGCTTGATCCTTGGCTTCTCGTTCGGCCTGCACTTCGTCCCTCAACCCCCTGGCTTCTGCTCGGACTTGCTTCAGATCCTCCTGGATTTTGATGACAGCAGAACCAGCACGGAACGCTTCCTTTCTCGCCTTTTTTATTTCTTTTTCGAATACAGATCGTTCATTTGACTGTCGTTCTTTAGCAGATTGTAATTCTTCCGCTAACGATTCGAGTCTTTCGTTTATCCGACGTTCTCGCGACTGGGCCTCAGATAACTGGGCCGACACTGCTTGCAACGCAGTCTCTGCTTCTTCGCGTCCAAGAATCGCTCGTTGAAGGGCTGGCGGGTTCGCAGTCGACGCGTTCCCCGTTGACTGGGACACTGGCGATGCAGGCGCGGGACTGTTCCCACGCGCGAGGTTGTTCAGGAAAGCAACCTTTGATTGCACCTCCGACAAACCTCGGGAGCCCTTACGATGGTGACTCCTGAACGCTTCTGAGGACCGAGACGGGGAGGCCGGCATCATGGTTTGTTGATTCATTCGCTCTGGTGACACGGGATTCAGGACTTTTGTAGGACTGGACAGGATGGCTGACGGGGAGTCCATGGTGTCGCGGGCTGCGTGTCTGTCCGACAGCTGGAAAATGTGCTTAGTACTCCGGAGCGTCCGGCAGTCACAGCACTGAGCTTGAGAAAACGAAGAGTCAGAGGGATTCTTGACAGGAAAAGGATCCCCTGGCGCGCTGTGGAGGGAGAAAGTTTGCGTGCACGGCTCAGCTGTTTACCGTTTGTTGCCGTCATGGGCGGGGTCACCTGACCGTTGCCGGGACGACAGTCACGTGTCACAGCGTCTAGAACAGATGCATGCAGTTTAATGGCTCTATTGAATCTTTGAGATTGGATGTCGCAGTATCAAAATCGTATGTGTTATATTACTCATGTTTCCAAGTTTTGCTGCACAACGGCTTTAGATATGCCACATTTGATCATCTGTCTATAACTCTGTCCGAATGGGCCACGGTCAGAGACACAGCGCTGTTCTATTGGCTACTGCTGACCAGAAGAGCGTAGCGCCGCTGATCTTTATTCGGGCCCCGCTTAGTGATCCCCCACTATCTGCAATCTTTTGCCAACGAAAGCCAAAGAAAAGCAGCAGTAGACTCTGGACGATCTCGAATTTAGTGACATCCTGTCGAGTCAAAGGTCATTCGGTATAGGCTATACGCATACGTCATACAGATTATCTTCAAAAGGTTGAGTGAAATGCATGAAATCGTCACCCTCCAATTAGGGCAGCGGGCCAACTACTTGGCCACGCATTTCTGGAACCTCCAGGTATGAGCCACGAATAGAGCACCAAGTGCGTACATGCATAAACACTGACGGGGTTTCAGGAGTCCTATTTTACATACAAAGAAGGAGAGGAATCCGTCATAGACCATGATGTGCACTTCCGCCCGGGAATCGGGGCAGACGGGTCAGAGACGTATACGCCACGGACGGTGATATATGACCTCAAGGGTGGATTTGGGACGTTGCGCAAGAGTAATGCGCTATATGAATTAAACGAGGATTTCAACCCGGGGCAGGGTCTCTGGTAGTCTCTCCCTTATCCATCGTTGTGTGTGATGCTAATACTTCATCAGGGACGGCAGAGAAGTGATCCAACAACAAGTAGCAATCCCTCAAAACGACTATCAAAAGAACCTAGAGTCAGGTCTTCCAACACCCCAGCTCACCTCAGAAACAGTGCGATACTGGTCCGACTACAACCGCTTATTCTACCACCCTCGGTCTTCGATCCAGTTGAACGATTACGAGTTGAACTCTCAGATCATGCCGTTTGAGGACTGGGAAGTTGGCGAGGAACTCTTCAGTAACCTGGACAAAGAGCATGACCTGGTTGATCGGGACACGAGGCCGTTTGCGGAGGAGTGTGATCAACTGCGGGCATTGCAGTTGTTCATTAGCGCTGATGATGCTTGGGGTGGATTTGCGGCTCGGTACGTGGATCGATTGAGGGATGAGTATGGGAAGAAGGGGATTTGGGTATGGGCTATCGAAAGTGGTGCTAGGGTTCAGCGGGTAAGTTTTATTACAGGTTCTGGTGCAACTGAATTTTCGCTGAGAAGACATAGCATCAACAAATCAAACGCGACATGAACAAAGCTCGATCGATATACGCCATCTCTCCGCAATCATCGTTCTATACGCCAATAATCGACCCTCCAACGCGACTCCCAAGCAAGTTAACCTTAGACCGTCAATCCGAGTGGCAGAGTTCAGCCCTGCTCAGCTCGGCCGTGGAGACCGTGACGCTGCCATCCCGTCTTCGTCCGTATCACGATTTCGAGTCTTCATTAGCTGGTGATGACGGTACCCATAAGATATTCGAACTGCAGTCGAGCTTTTTTGCCAATAATGACACTGAAGCCTCCCCTAGTATTGATACCGAAGCGTCAGAAGACGACAGTACTTCCCAGGTGAAGACTGAATTCGACGTGGACTTCACTTATGACGACGATAATAGCAAGACGGCCAAGATTTACAATCAAATTCAAGTCATCCGTGGGACTGATCCTGAGCAGCAGCAAGTTAGAAAAGCATCTCAGACTTCTGTCGAGGATATCGACATTGGTTTCCGTCGGAAACAGCGGCTTTACAATTCCCAGCCCATGCTCCAAAGGTAACTTGTACCACTATGCCCATTGTAGTCAAATATACCGTTTGCTAATCAAGCGCCATCAAGATTCCAAACTCCCCTCGGGTTCCCGATTCTCGACAGTTTCCCTAACACCTTATTCCATACTACCAAGAATGACAGCGTCCGGGTCCTGGCTGCCCTATCAACATCGTCTCGAACAGGGGAACGCATCAAGTCATTGGAGACGGTTGCCAGTCGGATCATCTCGATTGATGAACGGGAGACCATTGTTAATGGACTGGGGGAGATCCGGGAGACTTATGAGAGCGGGTGGATGAGTGATTCGGAGCTTGATGATGATTAAGTAGACCTCAAAGAACTACCTATGCACTTGGGTATTAACTATTACTCAAGGACTCCTTGACACTCCGTATAAACACCTATATATCATGCCACATCCCACCCCGCCCATATAATACAATATTAACATTAATTCTCCAAAGCAGGCAGCTGATACCCCTCAGGCACTGTGGGCCACTTATCCACTCCATCTAACAATGCGATCGCCATTCCTCCGCTCAAATGTACCTGGACATGGCAATGCATCAAGAACGGCCCGGGGTTAATCACTTGATACCGCAGCGCCAACCATGTGGTCTCAGTCGGTGCCGCCGGCGTGATGAAGGTATCGCGGATCTGCGGCGTATTCAAGTTGAAGCTCTCAGGGATGTCCTCCATGGCTTCAGCCACGGATGAGTACTTGAAGGGGCCTTTACCCTGGCCGATGACAAAGTACTTATTTGAGTGTTTGTGGATAGGATGCGGTGGTTGGATGGGAGGGTGGACCTCGATGACTATGTCAACCCAGGTGCCATTGCGGGTGGAGATGGTAAGATCCGTAGGGATCGAGGTACGGTTGAAAAGTAGCGGCGTAGATTCTTCGAAGGCTATGTCAAAGCTATCGTTGCCCAGGATCCAGCGGTAGGACTGGTAGTGGTAATGGTCGATGATTAGTTTGTAGGTGCGGTCGATTTCATGCGAGGGAGAGACCGAGGGGAATGGGACGACTTTGGTTTCGTCGAGAATGATCGCGTCCATGGTGGTTTTGCTGCCAACCATGTCGACGGACGGTTTGGAGGGCCGCGTCTGGACTTTGAAGAGCGTGTCGTACGACATCGTGGCTACACCATTAAGGATCTGGTTGGTACCGTAGTTCGGGGCACGAATGGTGTAGTCCCCGGCCGGCTGGTCGAGCTTCACGAGCACCGAGTAGCGCGCTCCGGTAGTGATTGCCACGGCATTAATCTTCATGGGCTCGATGTACCGGCCGTCAATGGCGTACACCCACATCGGGTGCTCATCAATCGAGAACATAGGCGTCGATACACCGGCAGAATTAATCAGGTCCAAACTAATCCATTGCATTGTGGGGTTAACTTTGACGACCTCCGTTTCTCCCTCAGATGGCGTGCAGCCTTCGAAGACGGTATTCGGAACTGCGCTGACGTTGTAGTGAAAGTGAACTTGGGTGGTTTGGAGTGATGGGAAGCATCTGAGCATCTGTCAGTAATCACCTGCGTTTCAAAGACTTCAAAATTAACTCACCCAATGTCCGTCACGGCGTTACCACCCATCAACTTCTTCATAGCATCTGTTTCGGATGCTTTAAGAACCTCTTTGGTAAGACACTGCACAGAACCTTTGCCGTTGATTAAGATTGCGTTGGCGCAGAAGGAATCAAGCCCACTAGCCTTCTCAGCTTCCCAAACTTCTTCCGACGTCAGGACTCGCCAGTCCGAGAGCACCATAGGCTGCGTATTCCTCTCTGCCTCGTAGATAAGCGCCAGCTCTAACTTGTCATCCGTAATCTTGTCAAACGGTCTTTCCACCGAGTCCTCGGGCTGGATGTAAATTGGCCCGTACAGGCCGTCTTCGATTTGGCCCCGTCGGTGAGCGTGGTAGTAGTAGGTTCCGTACTGAGTCGCCTTCCACCGGTATACGAACTGGTCACCAGGCGCAATGGGCAGTTGCGAGAGCCCTGGCACACCGTCCGACCACGGGGTGCCTATCTGCTCAATGCCTGAAATCAAGTCAGTCCCGATGTTTAATGGTCCTGTGCAAGAGCGAAAGCAGACGTACCATGGAAATGGACGGTAGTCGAAAACGGCATCTGGTTGTCCACCACGAACTCAACATGGTTCCCTTGTTGCAGTCTCAACTGCGGCGCCGGGAACTGTCCGTTGCTGAGGATGACTTTTCTGTTAAAACCGGCAACTTCCCGTTCCTCCCATGTCAAGGTTATATTAAACCGGACCGGCTCCTTGGACTCAAGTATATCAAAGCCATAGCTCCCGGATACCCATTGTATCAGGCAAAAAAGAGCCAGCAAAGCCAGCTTGCCATTGAAGGACTTCATGCTGTGTCCTCCGTATGCCGGAGACGAGCTGCTGGAGTGCTAAAGTGACTAAAGCACGTCAGAAGTGGCCCAGCAGAAGCAATGCCTTTTAATACCAGCTCAGTCTTCCTTCCCTTTAACTAGCAGCCAGGCTAGCTATCACCTTCTTAACTCTCAATGTCAGATCTGTGCGCTGGCTGTGGATAGACCGCATCAACCGAATGGATCCCTGTGTTGGCCCGATCTGTATTTGCACCCATAGTATGGAGCAGTCGTCGTATGTTTTATTATTATTCCCAGATCCCCCGGAAACAGAGCCTATCTGCACCCTGGCTCGACATCCCTGCCAAAGCCAGCTTTTATCCTTTCTTTCCCCCTTTTTCTCTTTGTCCCAGGGCGAGACTGTGAGACCAGGTGTACATCCCATGATAGTACACTGGTGTAAGGGGCGTTACTCAGTGCTGGGAGCTGTCCAGTTCTAAGAGCAATCACGCTCTATTGGCCACTAGTTCGTCGTCCCCCTAAAAAGGGCCCATGCTGAGAAATCCTATGCAGCGATTGGGTAACAACATAATAACTGAATAAAGTTTCTCTCAATCTGGACCGTTCTCATGGCTGACCGGCATTTTGTCTTTCACCATTTTGTCGGCGATCACTAGTTATTAACCTCGGATTGCCTAATAATCGGTCCGCTAACTATGCACGTAGTAAGTAACGAGGAAGCTTGTGCAGACAAGCCAAAAAGCAGCGTCGTTATCGCTTCTTATTTATGCGTTGTTGCCGTAGTCGTTGCTTGTGAAGTCTGTCGTGTCTCATCCTTTGTGTTGCCGGAACCTCGCTTATAGAGCGTCCGTTCAGAGGGCACTCAACTATAGGATTGATGTCAACAAGCTCATATCAAATAATGCAAAATTTATGCAAGCCTCCAATAAATCAATTAATTAATGTCGTGATCTCATCCCAGCATGACTAGTTACATCGTGGTACATATGAAGACGCGCTGAACATAAAACAAAACCGCCAAAAAAATATGCAATCTCTCAAAAAACAATTTAAAACATCCTAGTATCGAGTGAAGTAATATGAGCTTAATCCAATTCAATCTTGAAGTGTCGTCTCTTCAGTCTCTTCGGTGCCAGGCTCCGGCACTTCTTCGGACTGAGTCTCGGAATTTGTCTCGTCATCGCCTGTCTCCAGGATCTCAAGGATAGACCCCGTTCCATTGATGTCTACGAGAGCGTTTGCTTCCAATTCCACAGGCCCGGTGGGAGGAGATTCAGAGGGATCCGGGAGATCCTGGATGGTTGTAGGGTCTGCGGCGGTAGTAGCTTGCTCTGTATGAGTGGGAGCATCAGGTTGCCCTGTAGGCACGGGATTTGCACTGCTCTGTTCCGCAGGGAGCTCCAATGGAGTTGCAGTTGCAGTAGGCATGGAAACTGCAGGTACTTCAAAGGAAACAGTTGACTCTTCAGGCTCCACTGTTTCAGGAGATCCGGTATATAGTTCGTCTGCAGCCGATGTATCCGACGCAGGGACAGCAGATGTAGGAATAGAGCCTGGGATACCTACAGATCCGAAACTGGTGTCCCATGATTGGACACTTGAGTGCTGTGAAATCACAGACGGATACTGCGACACGCCAACAGCAGACGAAGAAGCAGAACCAAACATCTCTTGTTGAACTTCTTCCCGGACAGCTGTCGCGGATCGAGTGATGCCAATGGCAAAGAATGCAACCACGACACCAAGAAGCGTAATAACAATATTCCGTTTGTCACTGGCTAGCACGCGAATGTAGTTAACGAGTAGTTTTTGGAAGTCGATTTCCGCGGTTTGCTTGCGGTTACCCGTTTGGCTGACCGGTTTATACTCAGGATCTCGCGGTGCTGGCTCAGGAATAGAAGCTGAAATCGGTTCAGGCGTAAGAAGAGCGCCAGTTGCACTGTCCACTGGATTGGGCATGGGTGCGCTTCTCGACAGATGCGAGTCGGCCGCTTCACCAGACGGCACATTCCCCTGTGGGATGTTATCCTCACGGTTAACCATCTCGTCCTCCATCAACCGTCTCTCCAGCTGTCTCCGAACATCCGCAGGAAGGCTTAAGCCAACCTCGACATCCACCTTCTCCATCTCCTTCCAAGCCGCGGCCCAGGCACCGGCCCGCATCAGTCCATTTGCCGCAAAGACCCTGACGTCCCACCTCCGGCTCTGGTTGTCGCAGGTGATGACCCGTCCACCGCAGTCGGGACACACATCGCCCTGTTCATCGTCCGTGCCGCTTTCTTCCCGGTGAATGTCTTCTTCTTTGTCTGAGTCGTACTCCTCTTGTGCGAGGAAGTGGCCGTGGTGTAGGCGTGGGCGCTGCAGTTCCAGACTTTCCAGAAGGCGCTCTTCCAGGAGGTCGTAATTGTCTTGAGGGTGCGAGATTAAAACGCCCCTATCACGGAGGATTCCAGATCCAACCTTTTCCTCAAGGAGTTTCCATCGCTGCCAGTATTTTCGCGGGAGCACGTTTTTCAGGATTTCTGGGGTTGGACGTCCCGTGAAGCCCGCCACGGGGAGTGAAGGTGGAAGAAGTGTACAGTGCAGGAGAACCAGCGGATATTCCCTTTGGACGTCTTGCTTACCCGCGGACTTGCTAGGCGAGAAACCGGACAATCGCTTCATTGGCGAAGGCCCCGCAGAACGACTCGAAACATCCGAAAGGCGCGCACCACCGCCCCGACGCCGCGACTGCGTCGAGTACTCATCAGACTCGTCTTCGGTATTCATCTGAATCGCGCGCACTGAGCTAGGCTTCCAAAAAGCGTCCTTCCGGTATCGATGGGACCTTATATCTGACCTTCCCAGCGCAGTGTTTCTATTACCGGCCCAATGGTCACCGGGATGGTGTTGCTCGTGACGCCGCACGAAAGGTTTACTACCAGTGTCATGCGAATGGACCAGGACGGAGGCAGGAATAGACGACACAGACGAGTGGCTCGATGTTCTCGAGCTTCGCTGCGCAAGATTCTCATCCTCCAGATCGCGGGCTATAATACCACTCCCTTTTGAGTGCCCTGTCGAGGATGACGAAGAGTTATAGCCGTGGTCGTAGGTGAGCGTCTCGTCGTATCCGTATCCTTCAAACGAGTTCGTCTCATCGTCGCTCGAAAGATCTTTTGGAATGTAGACTAATGCGGATGTCGAGGAGATCGGGGGAGCTTCGTCGGCTGCTAGGGAGCACGAACGTGAATCGTTTTGATCAGGACGGTTCTCTGAAGCCGTCAAAGCCGGAAACCCAGTGCGAATCTGGGAGGCGTGAATGGGTTCTTCCATTGAATCTCAATCCGCCCAAATCGGTCCTATCTATACCAAGCACCAATGTCAATATCCGTCTCAGGTCTGGATTCCCCGGTGAAATATTCCGTGACTCGAGAATGTATGTGTATGGCAGTACAAACGAGGCTGGACCAATCGCCCGCTAGAGAGATAGATACCTTTATGAATAACTCCCACAAAATACGCAATAAGTGCAACTCGCGAAATTCATTCAACCGGCCGGCATCTGAACTCTGTCGCTCATAAGTTCGTCAACAAGGCCTTGCAACGTTGTTAATCAAGCGCCGGAGTAGTTGTTGTTTTCGTTTCACCGCCTGGTCGTGCCGGGCAACGGGGGGCCGATAAGGCCTAGGACCCCATCGTATATCGCGCTCTAAGACATGATCTAATATGTGTATCTGCTGTAATAATTCCGCTGGATAGACCTTTGATGCCGGAGGTCTTGCTCTCAGCTCTTGCCCTACCATGGCGTCAGAGATAACCATCACTATCCGAGATCTATAGTGGGAGGAAGATATCCAAAACTCTCTTTGGCGGCTGAAAGTGTCAAATACAAGAACTCAAACAATTATAAAACGTTGAAATAAAAATCTGTTGCTCTTTCAAATCAATTCCCACGAAAGCTCTGGAACCGCACATAATCAAAGCGAAAAGTCAGGTTTTCGAATGCACCATCGTACAGAATTTTCATTAGGACCAAAAATTAGACAGATACCAAAGATGTTTGAGCGGACCGAGCGAAAAACCGTCTATATCCAATGCCAGATGCTCCTTATCCAAACGAAGGCATACAACAAACAGTACAACAAAGCACAGGTCCAAGATATATAGCACATCCCCGCAGCCAGCAAATACCACAGATGGCGGCGTTTCGTCGCAAAAATACCACCACCTTACTCAGTAAGGTCATGAGGAGGTTCTCCCAGTAAGTTGGCGACATCAGGAGGCAGATACTCCAACCAAGGAAGATTGTCGCCATTAAAAGCGAAAGGGAACTGTTCTGGGTGTTGGAGCATGTTCATGTCTATGTTCTGGCTTTCTATAAGCACATCACCTGCACACGATCCAGTCGTCGGATGGTATTCGGTGGTTCGGGCAACCATGTGAGAGTTGCCGGCTTGTTGATCGTTAGTATTGGGTGGCACTTGGTATGGGAAAGGAGATGTCCCAGTACCAATTCGCGAGTCATTCAGGTTTTGGTTGTAGGCCGAAGAAGCATGAGCCGAGGGATCACGAGGGTTCGCGTCCGAATATGGTGCACCCAAATCCATTAGAAGGTTAGTGTTTGATGCAGATACACCTGTAGCTGAAGGGATCCGCGGACTCCGCATCGCTTCGGTGTGTCGCGGATGCTCGACGGACTGTGAATAAGAGCTCGAACCTGGGACGGCAACGGTTTCTGTGGGCAGGCTGGGATAGCTATGGCTGTACTGGGAGGAGTACATTGGTTTATGCGGAGCAGAGTTCGCATGTGCTGATGGATTTTGATACAGCACGCTTAAGTTGGGATTGTGATGGTTCGCTGCGTTGGTGAGAGCCCACCCAATTGCTACATGATGAGTTTTAGCAAGTGTGTCCATTATTTGGAAGAATGAATCGTCATACCTTGGCCTGGGTCGAACTTAGGTAACGATCTACCATCAGGTGAAGTGACACCAGCCATGTTCTCCGACCTTGGATCGAGAATGGCGCGAGAGGGAGACTCTGCCTGCTGCCGGCCTGATGGTCCCAGCGGCTGGACATTGCTCGATCTATCTCCCATGTCCTCCACGGTGTATAGCAAAGGGTTAACTATCCCCTTGGCTTTCTGGTCTAGAACTGTGAGGATATATTTTGTACCATCCCAGTACATTTCGATCGCCTTCAAAGCCTTGCAGCATCGCTGATAATTTTCCTTGGCGATATTCGCTAGAAGATTATGCTGCGTAGCACCAATTGACTTGTGTTCTGATCCGTGCGGCACGCCGACATCAGGCATCACGAAACCACTCGATTGATTGGCCAGCAATGGTTGGGGGGAAATGCCAGACTTGGAATCCGGAGAGGCGTAGTATGCACTTTCCATCAGAAACGCGCATGCAGCAATATACATCGGCTGGCTTGTAAATGGGTTCCCACTAAAACTTTTATTGTCCAGCAACTCTGAGAAAGAGTAGATATCTGCAATGGTTTTTGCTGAAGACATCGCCAGCGTCCTACTATTGGGATACAGTTGCTGGATGGTGCCCCCAAACGAATGAAGGAGTGTTGGCTGATGGAGGAGAACGATCAATGCGTGGAACCACTATGGGACTAGTTAGCCAAATAGTCCGCTATAAGCCGTCAAACATGCCCCTTACAAGGTGAAGAAGTATGAAGCTCGTTCCCTCCTTTGCCATAACATACTCCTGAAGGTTGGTCGCATCGAAGTAGAGTTTGGAGGACAAAGCCGAATAAATGCCTAAAAAGCATCATCAAGGTCAGCCAAATGATACTTTCCTGGACGTCAAATGCAAGTAACATACCCGTCAAGTCCGACTCCAGGCTAGCCAGTCTTTTCACTGTATCCTCTGTAACGTCGTCGGCGTCTTGGATATGATTGATGATATCGGTGACCCTCCCATAAAGATGAATGATCCGAATCAGGGGCGGAAATGGGGCCGCCGGCCGCTTGACGCCACAGATTCTGACTGAGGAGGGAAGGATAGCTCGATTTCCTCATCGCGTAGGGTGACCGGTCTCCCTGTCCCTGACGAAATCACCCGGTCCAGGAAGAAAATGCACCAGAAGGTGTCCTCGCGCTCTCGCTTTCTGGCGCAGCAACCTTCGATATCTTGCACGTCGCCTTCTGATTGTTCGTGAGATAGACCATGATCCTCAGAGTCGTCGTTGCCCGGTTCCCCACCGATAGTTGAATTGAGAGGGCCGCCCGGGCCGTAGTTGTACTTCGGACCTCCTTTTTTCTGCATGCCCAAGTCTTGAGCCATGCGGATTGAAATCCCCAAATACATCCACAGGCCACTATCACGGTTTGAGCCAAATTCTTCATAGGCCAGCAGTAAGCATGATTGAGCTACTGCAAGGGTCGGGCAGGATAAAGAATTAACCAAGGCACCCATAGCTCTGCGTGCAAATGGTTGACCACGATCAGGCATTCTGACATCGTGTGGCGGCTCATAGCCATGAATAGAGGGAGCCTGGGGAGGACACAGTAATGGGTGCCCAGAGAACCGTGCAGATAGGGCACAGACCGCATTTACAAGCATAGTATTGACCTTCTTGTCCTTCAGGTCCCGAAGGAACCTGTCCCGCTGCAGAAATGGGAAGTTGCATCCGAGACGTTCAAAAAATAACTCGCATAAGTGGGTAACGAGATTGCTAACAGGTGGGGTGTCATTACTGTCGTAGAAGGGAATTGTGTTCGCATCCCGGCTACTCTCCGTAAAAGAACTCATAGGGTTCACACCAACGTGGAACGGTTTCGGACTTCTTGGAGGGGAAGACGACGCTGCAGGTCCATTCCCTTATCAGTTGGACGTTCGAAAAAAGAGCTTGAGTGATCCGGCTTTTTCAAAGCATGGGAATAATCTGCGCTATGTATGAAATAGGATTACCAACCTGCTGACGATGAACTGTTACTTTTTCGAGAACCACGGACTTCCACGACCTAGTAACAATGTCAGAAGATCAGGGACCGATGCCAAAAGGATGCGCGATAGAAATAACCATTTGCTTGAAGCCAGGAACGATAGCGGTTGGCCCGAAGTATCTAAAGTATGGAACTTGGGTGCGGTTACTGACGCTGGAAGAGCTGCGGCCTATACACAGCAACAAGGTATGATAAGTATCTATAGGTCCCACAAGAGAACAACATAGGGCTGGCACATGGCCCGAGATAAGAGCGTGACACACTCTGGTACTTACTGCTCCCTGGGCTATCCCCTGCCTGTTGCTCGGGATCCTTGGTTGTATGGGCGAGAAAATCCCCAGAAGAAACGTTTCTAGGGTCCGTAGGCTTGAATATGTCGGGTGAATTGCCATTGCGCTTATGCGAGGGACCGGTTGCCCGCGAGGGAGGATCTGGGGAAACACTCTCAACTGCTCGAGAACGGTCCGGGTTCGCTGCATCCCTGGACATGGGTCCAGTACGCAGCATCGGACGCCGGGGAGCACTATCTGACTGCGACCGGACATGTGAAGGAGGATCATCGTATCCCAGACACGTATGGTTGTAATCGGAGCATGTTTTGCAGACTGTACGGGGAACCAGGCCAGGTCAGTCAATAGTCGAAGCAATCGACCTCGATAGTAGCAACACCAGCTGCTTTCACTTACCTGGATGTTCACCCGAACAACGGATCTTGCGTTTGCGACACGTTCGACATCTGTGGGGGCGACAAAGAGCCCCGGGTTAACACGGATCATAGATATAGAAGAAATCAGGACTACAGGACAAGACTTACGCTGCGCTCACACGGCGCCTTTTGGTCTGAGGCTGCCCATCGGTCGAAACAAAGCGAATCTGTCTAGGAGCCGAAGGAAGGGAAGGAGGAATGCTGCCGCCGCTGTTCTTCTGGGCAGAAGGGTGGCTCATTGCGAGCGAGAAATTAACCGTGATCCCAGAACATTGGGTATTGGGTACTGGAGCTCCAGAAGATAAGGAGATAGAGCCCGTTCGGGGACAGAAGGTGTTATAAGAACAATGGTCAGGTTGCAACTGTGGGGGGCGAGTGGCCGCAGGGGAGGATGAAACGATCTGAAGCTGTTGCTGAGTGGTGTGCAGTCTGGGAGGAGAGTGGCGTAAAGCACCGGAAAGACTGATCCATCGACAAGATTCCCGTGAGAATCGAATAACTGGGAGGAGAGACAATAGGAGTAGTATGATAGAGATGGCTGTAATGGAGGATGGCAAAGGCGAAGGCAAAGGCAAAGGCGAGGGTGAGGTTGAGGTGAGGTGAAGATGATGATAGCTGCGATAGACAGACACACACAGATCTGACCGCCCGAGGGATGGGTTGTCTTCTGTTCGTTTTCGTCTGCTTCTTTTGTCTTCTCTCCCTTCTTTCTTTCGCTCTTCTTTAATTAATCATTTTGCTTATTATGATCCCATCTTTACCCACCAAGGCGGGAGATGCCAATAATACGAACCCACCCAGACCTCGTAACATGACAAAAAGAAAAAGCATGAATCATCATCGTCAGAATCAGAAGCATCATCTGACGCGCTGAGTTTTCCTCTGGAGCATCCGACCTGCATTTCCACCCATTGATAGTCGTTGCGCTGGAACCCTCGTCCTCCATACACTCTGATAGCCCCGTGGGTCAACCCAGAGATGGACTGCGATAGACTGGAGACCGGCGGACGCGAAGGAATTCAAGAGGCGAGAGAAGCGATGGAAAAGGGACACTAGTTATTCTTCCGGGAGCGAAACTGCTGGTTCCTTGCAGATAAAAGAAACATTGCCCTGGCCAGCTACGAAATCTTTGGGTATAACTCCTGGCAATACTATGTATCTCCAATTATAACCTTCCAAATCGGTCCCTCCGAGGCTTCTTCCCCACGGCTTCCCCATATTTGTTTCCCTAGGACACTTTACACCGACGGTACCGAGGGTCCACTCGTCGGGTCGGGCGCCTCTTCCCCCTAGTCAATCATATTCCGGGGTCCCAAGGTGCAGGCCGCGGCGCTAGCTTTCACTGGTCTAGAACGAAGCAGAAAAGCACGGAATTGGGGCCATCGGTCAGCCAGCCGGAGACATGGAAGACATGCAAAGTACAAAAATCAGTACAAAAATCATGGATGCATGCAGTTTTATGTACAGAGAAAGGGAATAGTCGCTTATTCGCACGAGTTGAACGAAAGAAGAAATACATGTGCTTAGAACTCTGGCCGGGGAATCTCCATGACTTCCGTGGTGCGTGCGTAGGAGATCCCTCCCAGACGACTAATCGGCTTCAACGCCTTCAAATCCACCAGATTCTTCTCCTCATTGATAGCGTCTTCGCGCACCCAGAAGCGCACACCCTCCACGATAGCCAACACTGAGGTCTTCTTGCCCGGTTTCTCCCGGCTCTCGAATTCTTTGGTTTCCACCAATTTGGCCTCAATTGACAGCGCCGACTCTTTCACCCGGGCAGGTTGAACAGTGGTACAGGGCGCCTGGTGTAGCCCCGAAATGTCCCACTCCGATACCCCATACGGGGCGTTGATGGCGGTCGCGTTGGCCGCTTCGACGAAATGCTCCGAAATGATATTGATCACGCACTCGCCCGTTTCCGCTAGATTCTTGAGCGTGTCCTTAGCCTTGTCCAGCGACCCCACGAACCCCACGATGAACAGCGGTGGGTCGTGGTTGATGACCTGGGAGTAGCTAAACGGCGCCAGGTTGGTGGTCTTTCCGTCCTTGGACTTGCTGCTGACGAGTGCGATCGGTCTGGGGACCATGCCCGAGACCAGGAGCTTATAGTTAAACGCGGACGGGCGGCCCTCCTCATGGGGGTCTATTTCCACGTGGTTCTTCTTCAGGCTTTCCCCGCCGTCCGTGGCGCCGTCTGCTGTCTTCCAGTCCGGGTTGGGGGGCTGGACGAAAGTGGCCTCCGTGTCGCGATTGAACGCCGGCCGAGACGCCTGGACCTTGGGGAAATCTTCGCGCACTTTGAACATGGATGAGCTTTGGCTGAACAATCGAGTATTCGGACTGGATGGGGGGTATGATAACAATGAGGGGCTTATCGTCCGACGGGCTCTAGGACATGTCAGATACGTCTATTCCAATTGCACACCATATGGCAGAACTCACAGCAGCGGTCTCGACGAGGATGTCTTGAAAGAATGCAAAAGGTTCACGGAAAATGACTGCATGGTTGCGCGAAATATGAATTTTGAGATAAGAGCCGCGAAGCTGCTTATGGATATTAGTGACCTGCCGAAGTTGGAGACACCCCGTTCTTCCACGCGGTGGGCTGGCGCAGGCAGGACAAATGCCACGTCCAGATGCACCTAACAGTGGACAACTGAGAGTGGCAATACAACCACACTTACCGATCTCCGGGCCGATGTTGAAGTACAAGTCCCGCCACCTATTTAACCTCTTGCTACACCCGAGTACAGAATAATTACTCCGTCTTGGGAAAATTGTTTTCTGGCTACAGAGTATTTCAAATTGTTATTAATAGAAAAGGAGGAGGAATTCGTCCGATCTGTCCGTTTGACATTCGACAGTGAGTAGACATTGTGGATGAGCCAGCCCTCAGGTCATACTACTGTTTGTCGTGCTTTTCCACACCTACAGAAAGAATTACATTGCTATACATATCGCCATCCTATTTACCTTCACGATATCATCATGCAAAACGGCAAAAAGACAGCAAATTCCGAATAGGATTAAGGAATAGATTAGCTTCTAGTTAGCTTTGCCGTTTCGGGGATAGTGCCGATGCGTAAGCATGAGTTGTAGGGTGTTCGATGATCATGCGTTCTCTGTACTCTGCAGTTTATACCTACTCCGTACTCATCTTCGTCAGCCATCTGATTCAAAAGCGAGAAAAAGGACCCCTTCCAGTCTTTTTGCTTTCAATTAGGAGAAAGCTGACATGGGATAAGAGGGCTCTAACAAACCCGATGTATATGTAGAAGTAGGCAAACAGGACAAGGGGGGAAGGACCCCGGGAAATTAAGTACATTTATGCAAACGCCGACGGTATATTCAGAAAAGTGGATTCTACTGTGCTGATTTCCTTCACTGTGTTGCTGTAGTCGGCGAATTGCGCCACGTACGAATCGGCCCAGCTTTACTTACGAAGCCCTAGGCGGTGGTGTCCCTGTCCCTGCAAAGAGAACTCATCACTAAAGATACCGGTCTAGTTCCCCGTATCAACTTGCAGTCTCGCTTCAGCAAGCGACCGGGATATTAGTCCTAAGCAATCAGGGTCGTCTCCCATCACATTTCTACCGGAATCACACGCATCGTAGGAACCCCTTCATATCGAACTTCTATACATGGTGTCAATTGCTGACCTTTGTTGACGAGGACTCTTATGCCTGTGCCGGTCAACTATCTTACAAATTCCAAGTCGCCTGGACAAGGTAAAAAGGCTGTCTAACACCACAGTGGCCAGAGAGCCTCTGAAATGCCTCATAGTGAGCAAGCGTCTAAATCTTCTTTTCCCACTGAGTGTACGGAGTATGATTCTACCATATCAACTTGCACTTCTAGTAGTGATGTGGGTATAGCCCTGGCCGTCACGTGCCAGATGAGTCAGCCAGCGATAGCTGTGCTCGACTTTCGCTCCTGGAATCCATTTCTATCGTCATCACCATTTCGTTCTCTTCGTACTTCTATTCTTGTTTTAATTTGATTGTTCTTTTTGCTTGGTTGTGCTTTCTCTTTTCTCTAGTCTGGTCTGGTGTTCTTTTTTCTCTAACGTCGTTTATCACCTTGTAATCCTACTCTTCTCGATCGGCGCAAACCCGTTAATCACGCCAGCAACAACACGACACAGTCCAGCATGGCAGCACCATCCATTCGCCAGTGGGGCGTCACCCCTCCTATTTCCACCGTCCTTCCAACTCCTGATGAGCTTGCCGCGAACGATGAGTTGATCTCTGAGCTGAAGAGTCAGAACAACTTTGAGAGTCCTGCGGAGACTGAGCGGAGGTAAGAGATGAGGCACCAGCGGCTATGGATATAGAAACGGTTGTGTACATATGGAAGCGTGTGGAATCCTAACGAGTTGCTATCTTGTATAGGGCACAAGTGCTTCAATTGCTTCAACGCGTCGCTGTCGAGTTCGTCAAGGTCGTGAGTCGCAAAAAGGGATTGTCGCCTGCCGCGGTCGACGCGGCCGGTGGGAAGATCTTCACGTTTGGAAGTTATCGGTTGGGCGTTTATGGACCTGGTTGGTGACCTTGGAATGATACTGAAATTGGTCATAATGCGCAATTGCTTTCTGACACTGGTGCTTTCTGGTAGGATCCGATATTGATACGTTGATTCTGGGCCCCAAGCATGTCGTGATCGATGATTTCTTTGCCGATTTCATTCCCATCCTCGAACAGCTGGCCCCCGAAGGAACTATCGAGAAGATGACGCCAGTGCCGGATGCGTTTGTCCCGATTATCAAGCTCGAATTATCTGGCATCAGTATCGACTTGCTTTTTGCTCGTTTGATCGTCCCTTCGATTCCGCTCAACCTCGATTTGAAGAATAATGATTATCTAAGAGGCTTGGATGAGAGGGAAGTTCGCTCGCTCAATGGAACTCGGGTCACTGATGAGATCCTTGAGCTTGTGCCTCAACAGAAGACTTTCCGTCTAGCACTTCGCGCCATCAAGCTCTGGGCACAACGTGAGTGCCTTTTTTTAATCCCACCCAGCCTTGACGGTTTTGGCTGATAAGTTTTCTTCCTACAGGTCGTGCTATCTACGCCAACGTGGTTGGTTTCCCAGGTGGTGTTGCGTGGGCCATGCTGGTAGCCCGAGTATGTCAATTGTATCCTCAGGCGACTGGGTCGGTGATTGTCGGCAAATTCTTCCGAATCATGAATAAATGGGCTTGGCCTCAGCCTGTCTTGCTGAAACCAATCGAGGATGGACCTCTGCAGATCAAAGTCTGGAATCCAAAGGTAAAGCTGAATGTGTACAGTATGAGAGTTTGTTGAGCAATTTCTGACATGGCTAGATCTACCACGGCGATCGATTCCATCTCATGCCCATTATTACGCCGGCCTACCCTTCTATGTGTGCAACTCACAATGTCTCTCAATCTACAAAGGCGGTCCTCCTTCGTGAGCTCGCGCGTGGTGGTGATATCGTGGACAAGATCTTCCTGAAGCAGTTGAGCTGGAATGATCTCTTTTCACGTCACTCATTCTTCACGCAGGACTACAAATACTATCTTAGCATCACTGCGTCTAGCAAAGCAAAGGAAGCAGAGTCCATCTGGTCTGGTCTGGTTGAATCTAAGTTAAGACATTTAGTCGGAGCCCTTGACAGGAAGGGGACTATCTCCGTGTCGCATCCTTTCCCGAAAGGGTTTGAGCGGACGCATATAGTCTCTAATGATCAGGAAGCAGAGGCGGTCAAAAATGGATCTACCAAATACCAGGACAAAGGCATTAAGACCGAAACCACGGATGAAGTAGCAGACCCCACACATGCAGTTGCAGCTCAGAATGGCATCATGAATCCCGAGTCCGCAGAAGCCAGCAACAAGACGCCAGAAGGCGGGACCCGAAGAATCTACACCACGACTTACTATATTGGCTTGGAAATGAAGCCCTTGGAGCCAGGTACGGAAACTCCTTCCCCTTTGTGGACCCACTGACTTTAGAAGGCCAATCGCGGTCGTTGGATATTTCGACCGACGCTCATATATTTAAATCGACCTGTACATCCTGGGCTGGTTTCCAGCCGGGTATCAATGATCTTTCGATCATCCATGTGCGCAAGTAAGGATGATACTTTTGAGCGGTGTTTTCGCGTGCACTCTAACTAGTTGCTAGTTTCGAATTGCCCGACGATGTTTTCCAGCCAGGAGATACTCGTCCCACCCGGCCCAAGAAGAAGATCATCAAGAAGACCGAAGCGACTGCCCAGAAACGAAGCATAGATACGTTGGAAGTAAGTGCCTGCAAGGATATTCATCCAAGTCCTGAGTGGCTACAGGAATCGAGATATCTGGCCATTCTGTCAACGGTTATGGTTCTACCTCATCTGTTACTGAGAATAGCTAATGCCAATTTTTCATTCACAGGGGGTGTCATACGGAGATGCCAAACGGCAGGTCTCTTCCAACGGAGTTCCGAGCCAAGCTACTCC
The DNA here is from genome assembly GCA_003004525.2 of Aspergillus sp. MA 6038. NCBI lineage: Eukaryota > Fungi > Ascomycota > Eurotiomycetes > Eurotiales > Aspergillaceae > Aspergillus > Aspergillus sp. MA 6038. The sequence continues at coordinate 17,912 of PQME02000108.1, read as the reverse complement.
TGCTTAATGACTTTCAATACGTTGACAGACTTATATCAGCACACGAGCTGAGTACATCGCGTCGGGGCTGGACCCCTAATGTCATAAACAGGACGATTTCGGCGCCAACTCCCAGAAAAAGAGAAAAGGAAAGAAAAGAAAGACCAAACAGGCAGGCAGACAGATCTCGGGTGTCGGTGTCCCATCTCAAGTAACTCAGACCGCCCCAACTGATCCTAACCCTTAACAAGCAAGCAGTTGATCTAGTGGCTTAACACCCTGACTCTCCATCTTACCGTCAGTTCGTCAAATGGCATCAGGAGTACAAGGTTGGTTTGGTTATTTTAACCCTCTTTCTTTTATTTTTATTTTTTATTTTTATATCTTTTTATTTCTTCGTTATTTCAATTCTCCTCTTTATTACCGTTGCAAACGGCAACTCCAAAGCCGCCAAAGATGCAAAAGGCAGCCTTATTTATTTTTGCCCTTGCCCTACACCCCTTTTCTCCTTTGTATGTTACATGTGGTTCGGTACAGTAGGTGGTTGCTGTTGTTATTGCTTTTGGAATTCTCACCATTGCAGGTGATTCGTTTATAACTAGCTGTACATATCACCTCGCCTTGTCATATCTCATATCTAGATAGACAAGACAGGACAGGACAGGACAGGACAGGATAAGCATCTGGGGTTCATGTACGAGTTTTAGAGGTAGTCAGTCCAATGAAGGTGCAATTTGCGTGACCTATGGGTCACACAGCTCATTATATTTGGTCTTTCGTCTTATGGATGGTACTACGGTTTTTTTTTTCTTTCTTTTTTGGACTTGGTACCCTGTTAACAAGAGTAGGATTATCAATTGGCGCAACAGTTTGTCACCTGCGTAGTTCAGTACAGTAGCGTATATACGACCCCAACCTTGGAATACCCCCTATTAATATTTACATACAACTATCCGTGACAAATATATCTTACAACTAACTATCTCCACGTCTCGACCAATTCCCATAATGTCTCCTCACCTCCCACGTTCCCAGGAAAGACCACAAAAGGCACACCGGGATGTCTGGAGGTCTGCTCGTCGCATCGCCACAGCGGGACGCCAGGCGCGGCTTGACCGACTATTAGAGCACGTTTGATATTCAGGCCTTTGGTTGCAGCGTCGGAGGATGTGATTCCGCCCTGTGCACGGTTAGTCATGCTTGATATATGAGTTACTTTAAGGACGGAGGAGATGGAGGATGGATGGACCTTTGCAATAATATATCGCGGACGGACTTCAATACCCTGCAAGACTCGGACTAGGGCTTCCGCGACACTCGAACCAATCGCCAACGAGGATAATTCATCGTCACCCTTGACTAAATTCCGACTCGTCATGATTAACGTATCCCTACCCGATTTGAGATGCGATTCTGTTTCCTGAACGATTTGCTGGATCGAACGCTGGGCAGAATCCTGCGACGCCAGGAGCTCGTCGACCTTAATCTCGATGATAGATAAACGCTTATTTTCTTCTGTTTCCGGGCCGGCAAGACGACTAGCCAGGACGTTCAACTGGGCCGTGGTCTTGGGGACGTAGGAACCAGCGATTATCAGTCCGCCGGTTTGGCGGGGCCTGGGGAGGTGCAGTTCGTTGGCTGTAATGGGGGGTTTGGAGCGGATCCCTAGACGGGTGGAGACGAAGGCTGCGCCGGTGCGGGAGATGAAGTGTTTCCCTTTTGATTCGGCTGGTTTTGGTCAGCTATCTGAATGTTGTTGGAAGGATGGAAGGGGGTGAGATCTGAATGTTGTTGGAAGGATGGAAGGGGGTGAGAGACGTACCTAATAGCAATCCAGCCACGAAGACGTGCATGTCCGACTCTGCAGCGGCATTGACAATCACCACTCCTCCACGCCTCAGACTGATAAGCTTCTTGCAAACGCCCTCCGGACCACCATTGCGAATATCTTCAATTGAAACAGAATGTAGCTGTTCGGGGGTAAACCGCCTAGGCGCCTTTTCCATCACATAATCCTTCAGATTCGAACTCGCATATCCAAATGTCGCATCTCGAGCGAACTGCGTCGCACCAGCCGGGACCAAGTGATCGCCCTCCACAACATAATGCACGTCGTTAACGGTGAACCGTCCACCTTGGTAGAAAAATGGCGCCAGGATCCACGCATTGGCTTCCCCAAAGACTTCCTGCGCAATATCCACCTCGAGCGGGAAGTGTCCGCGCAGAGTGCTATCGCTGCGCAGGACAATATCAACGGTCTGGCCTGTGGCTTTGGCAGCCTGCGCGACTTCCTGGCAGATATTGCGGATAAGTTGTTCTGCTTCGGCCGGGGGTAATGCGCGGGAGTTGGTTAGAATGAAGAAACCCGGGGAAGAGTGCTCTTGGAATTCCGCGATGAGTGTCGGGAGATCCCAGACTGTAAGAACGGAGATGTCATGACTGGTTTGGGTTCCTGTGGGATCGTCGTCGAGCACGACAAGACGGTTTAGGGATGAGGTGGTGAGGATGCGTGCGATTTGGCTTTGCGCGTCGGTGGGGTATTCAGGGGGTAGTTGGGATAGGGTTTCATCGCGGGAAAGGACGGGGTAGACTGGGGTTTGTGGCATTGTGGTGCAATTGAGTTTTTCTTTCCTTCAGTTATAGCTGTGTCTGGCTCTGTTAGAGTGTTTAGAAGGAATGCCTCGCGGGGAACAAACAATGCGGGGAGATCGGCGAGATGTCCGATGTCATACCCGATGCCAACAAGTCATAGGATTCTTTTAAACAGGTCTATTGGAAGCGCCACAAGAAGAGAGCTGTGACGATCGAAGGCATTTGGAAGGAATCGAAAGGAGGAAGCTTTGCAGCTCTGAGGCACTAGAGCATGAGACGCATGTCCAGTTGAGAGGTCACATGCCAAACCATGTGACCGTCTAACCCTAGTCGCAAGATACAGAATATGCTGCAGCTGTGTCATATTAATGCAAGTCTAGCAAAACATATACTTCTGGAAGCAGTAACCGCAGGCTACCGACACCACTATACTATGCTAAATCTTCATCTAAATACAACGAACGCGTCAAGGGGAAAATGCTCTGGAAAGGATAGACGAGGATGCCATCAAAAGATTCTAATAAATGCAACAGAAAACATAAGAAAAGTGTGTGAAAAGGAGACATCACCATAGGCAGAATCACAATGGTAACCGATGCAAATGCTGCTTGCTTGCTGATAATGAGAGTGATGATGATGGCTAATCCAAAAAAGAAGTAGAAGGGAATCAACCAAGAGAAAAGAAAACAAAAGATTGCAGCCGGTCATTACACATGTCATCCCATTTTATAACGATATCCCTGTTTATTCCCTTGAGATGCCCGTTCCCATGCGGTCCGACTCCACAACCCTGAATCCAATGCATGCAAAACAGGAAACGAAAACAATTAAGAAAAAAGCAGATTGATGATAAAGGCAAATTTGAACCAAAAAAAAGCAACACGAAGATAACAGTAGCAGGGTATGAAAAGAACATTACTTGAAGAACCTCACCCGACGACGCTGCGGAAACTCAATGCCTCAAGGAACCCTCCCAGATCCTCCTTCTGTACTTCGACCACACAATGCTCGAAGCTATCGATGCGAACGCGAGCGCTGGTTTCCTGTACCACTTCCTGGAAGGCAATACCGAACCGATTTCGCAAGAGATGCTTGCTCGCCTTCGCGTCTTTCTCGTCCTCGGATTCCGACTCGGATTCAGACGATTCGTCCTCATCACTTTCTTCTTCGTCTTCGTCCTCATCAATATCTTCCCCATGTTCAGCCCTTTCCGCAGCGCGTTGTCTCCGACGCTCCTCCCGTTCCCTTTGCTTCTTGTCCTTGGCTTCTTTCTTTTTGTGACGTTCTTCTTGGCGTTTGGACAAAGCCGCGAAATCGACTACACCGCCGCCTCCGCCAGTTCCCACGACCACATAGAGATCCCGGTCCTCGTCTAGGCCAGCTAGAACAAGAGGGGTCCCCGTGGCGTGTCTCTTGCCAACTCTGATGGTGTCGCTGCGTTCACGCTCCTGAACTCGAATGGCTTCGGCGATCCAGAGGGCGAGTTTGGTTAATGCTCCGGGGTTCGTGAAAAGTTTGACGTCTGGCCCGTCTTTGACGACTGCAATGCGGAATGCGCGCAGATGGCGGATTTGATGTTTTGATAGCAATGACGTACCCGTGCGGAGAATTGCGCGATGCAGGTGTTGGGCTAACGGAAGTGCTTCGAGAAGAAGGGTAGGCGATTCAGAAGTCAGGGAGAGGGCATCGTATGCGCTCCAGAAGCGAGGTAACAAGCTGGATAGATCGGACTCTGTCGATCCCTCAGAGTTAGCACTCGCCTCGTTCGGCCTCCTTGGCCGTGGTAGTCGCTTTGCATCCCATGAACCCGGGGCCTCTTCTGGCCCAACTTCAAGAATCGCACCAGCAATGACTCCCACATCGGTAGCGGACAGACAAGCTTTCCACCCCCAGCAGCGCACAAAACCCCATCCCTCACGAGAGCTGGCGTGCCCAGATGCTTCTTGGGGAACTAGTCCATCCAGCCCATACATAGGCGCATACTTAAGTAGTCGTTGCCGTAGCACTCGCTTCAACTCCATGTCCATATGGGTGTATGTTTGGTGACATTGGCTCAGACTAATACCCATCTTTGCCAGGAGTTTATGTAACCGCTTCTTGCCATTCTCAGTCCACACATGCAGTCGTGATGCCAGGTACGGACTATGAAGCATACTATCATAGAGCGACCAATGTCGGATAAGGATGAAACGAGGTTCTGGGGAGAGACGGATTGATTTATCTGTTGGTGATCTTGCTGTTGTCGGGATTACGCCATTGATCTCACCACGAATATCTCGATCCCGTTCGTAGGGATCAGGTGGATTCAGTCGATGGACCTCGTCTCGCAAAATTTGACGAACATGTTCGCCTCGTTCTCCACCCCAGCCGGCTGATCCTCCATATTCCAAGGCATTGGAGATGCCAACACCAGACATGGTACGACCGCTGAGCTCCAAGCTAGAGACCCCGACAATAGCCAGCCAAAGTAGATCATTGTCCTCCCGGCCAAGCTCCGATGCAAGAGAGTAGACGATAGACGATATGGGCTCCGAGTATGATGTTCCTGACGTATAATAGGTCTGCAGCACACTTTCGTGCTTCCGTTTCATTCGTACAAGTCGCCGCTTCAACGAAAGAGCCGAGGGCTGCTTCGGTTCTGGAGGAGAGGGTGAATCGGAGACTGGAGTAACCGATCGTGAGGAGTTGGAGGAGTCGTGCGCATTGCGCGGTGGACGAGTGGGGGATGAAATGACGAATGATGAGCCCTAAAAAGAATGGTTAGCACTCGAAACAAACCACCGACAATGCCCAATCCACGCACTGAGTTGCTCCGCCTTCTTTGACGAGGTGGCCCGTCATCTTCATCCGATTCATCTTCATCCTCCCTCCCTGACCACGACTTGCGTTTCTTCGTCCCAGAACCTGACCTTTGGTCTGCGTCATCATCATCACTTTCCGGTCCGCCAATGTCCCCATCGTCTTCGTCCACCTCGGGCATATCCAACAAAGCCGAATACGCTTCTCGCTCCTTGCCCATCTCCTCAATATCGCCATCATCGTAGACGACGATGCCCCCATTTCCAGACGCGTATGATGGGGTAATGCAACCCTTGTCAACACCGCGCGTGTTCATCCGAGCACCACCACCATTCTCCCCAGGTGTCTGTCCCACGGCCGGTTGTCCACCAAACACATTACTCAAATTCCACGGCCGACGCGCATCAAACACCCAAACCTCCACCCCGCCCAAATCCTCCACCTCATCCTCAGGATCACTCAAGCGCAGTAATTCACTGAGATCCACTAACCCGCCTACGCCCAGACATACCACGACGCCCCCAGCACCGCCGTTTGTGGTCTGCATGGGCTTGACCAGCTCCTCGCCCGCACGCGCAAGGTCGCCATACCCGGCCACTGGTTGGATCTTGTGCGGGATGTAGTCGCGCTTCAGTAGGGCCGTGAAAATCCGACATGCACATAGGGCGTCTGGTTCCAGGGCCACCAGGATCAGCACGGGTGGTGAGAGCGGATGATGCGATCGTAGGAGCTGCAAGTAGAGATGCGATATCAATTGGCGCGGGAGATACATGGTAAAAAGTGGTAGACCGCGGTGGGAGTCGTATGGAGAGCGCGACGACGATGGTGAACGGACTCCCAGGAAAGGCGGGTAGAACGCGAGAAGCAGCAACGCAGTCGGATGGTTATCAGCAATTAGGCCCCTCGCCAAGCCCGTTCGTCGCCCTTTTCTCGCTCTGGCTTGTCTCCAGATAGAGATAGACCTATATATTAGAACGAAACGCTACCAAGTAGTTAGTATCGGAGCATAATAACAGACCGTCGCTGTGGAGTGGCCGAAGGGAAGACTCGCGACGCGTCGAGGCACGTGCGGAGATGCAGCGCCAAGACTCCGCGCAGTATGGAGTAATAAAGGGCCAGATGCCTATTCAGATGCCATTCATCGCATTTCCCATGGTGACAATTGCTTATCTTAATGCTAAATGCGGTTGTATAGACTATGTAGGACGTGCGTGGTATGAGAAAGGAGTCAAAAGTGGCTACCGTACAGGAGAGTATGAATTGATCCAGAGACAGACACTTAACGCCAAAAACACCCTGCTTACGCGCATGTACACTTCTATGGTATTAGACAGTATCTCAGGGGACATTATATAATAGTTCGTGTGATACGTATGTGCCATTTCAGGCCACGAACGGTCAGCTAGGTCCCGCCCAAGACCGATCCCGCAAACCAGGCGGCTGCGCATGCACCCAGCACAGAAACCCCTACAAACCGCTTCTGCCATCGGTTCTCTTCGGTCATCTTTGTGGGTCCGATGTTCTTGCGTTGGGATAAATAAGACGATAGCGTATGCGACTCTGTGTTGGACGGCGATTCTTCGCTGCCACTCTGGTTGGACGTATCGCTGCGAATCGCAAAGTACTGCTGGTCCCGTTTGCGCCAGTTCTCCACAAGCCGTGCAATCTCTGCCAGATCTTCCTGGAGCGAGCCTGGGTCAGTTGCATTGGCATTTTCAACCTCCACGTTTTGTACGTTGCCGAAGAAATCCACCACGGTCCGGAGACGTCCCTCCTGTTCGCCACCTGGGAATAGATCCCACCGCACGCCAGGCTGAGAGTGAATCTTAGCCTCGTCGTACGAGTCGAACAGGTCACCCAGTGTCAATTTCGAGTTGGCGCTCGACACCTGGGTTTCGAGAAACTCGAGCACGTAGTACGTCCAGCGATCAATCACCGCAACACCCACATCGTTGTCTGCGTGGTGAGAATACGAGGATTGATCCAGCGCGCTTGATCCCGTTGCGACGATGTTAGGCGAGTAGAAATGGGTGTACATTGTATTCGCCTGGCACGTATCAATCATGAAGAGTAACTCATGATACCGTTTCTTCTCCCACATCTGTCCAAACGCATCTGCCAAGTCCCATGCCCCAATCTCTTCCGAATCCTGGAACTTCAAGAACTGATCCCCACCATGCCCAGTCATATACACCAGAACGTTACTCCCCGCGTCAGATCCTAGACGCTTGCTGCGCGGTACGTCTTCATCCAGACGGTCAGTGAGCAGACGAATGAAGTTCTCGACTGTCACCTCGTAGCCTCTGTAGTCTACTTCAATGTTATCTCCGTAAAGATCGACGGCGCGGTCTGCGTTACTGTAAACGGTTCCAGGGAAGGCGTTCCGGGGGTTGCAAGCCATGTCATCGGGGAGCATTAGGATGATCTGCGAGTCGGGGATCCCGAGACGCTTAACGGTACGGTATAGCGAGAGGACATTGGCAAGATGGCGGTAATTGAACCAGAAGCGCGAGGTGGAAACCAGGACGGCCCAGTTTGAGGTGTGCTCTGTCGAGACGGGGAGAAAGCAGAAGAAGAGGAAGGAAAGGGTGGAAAGGAGGCTGAAGAATAACATGACGGAAGGCAAGTTCGGCTATAACATAATAGAATGTTGAGCTCAGGATTGATCCAACAAATCTTAAAAAAGATCAAACTGGTATGAGAATAGCTCCAACTAGAAGGCGAGCAACTGCTGGTAAAGAAGGCCGAAGACAAGAGTTGAAGCGGAAGTTGGAGAAAGGCGGAGAGCGGATCGGCACTAGCGGCGAGTTATAAATGGGTGCCTATGTCGGCGAAGAACAAAGTACTCCGTACTTGTAATTAACCTGAACAGGAGGGATAGAGCATATGAAGAGATTGTCTTATTGAACCACACCGTTTAATACTTTTCACTGGATTATACATAATCATCTGTAACCTCAAGGAGTGCCTACGGGGAATACGTTGCCACATTGTATGCAGTAAAGAAGGCATTAAGTTGCAAGGAGCATAGTTTGACACTACGCCTGACTAACTCACGGATATATTCTGTACGCCAGGGACCTTGAAAAGGTAGAGAAAGACAGGAACGTCAAGACTATTCCAGACTATACAAATAGGGCTGTCGGATCACATGGCATCATACCTTAGTCATCCCGCCGCGGATCGGAGCCGGAAGTTTAGAGAGGAACCTCGTCCGATCCATCGAACATTCCTCTGCCAGGGTCAAGCCAACAGCGCACACGAGCATCGCAAAGCAGCAATAGCCACTATGGGCGGCAAGAAGAACGTGGGAGAGAACTCCAAGAAGGCTGCTGGCCAAGCCCGTGTATGTATACCTCTTTCTCTTCATTTTACTTTTTTCGTTTTTACTTTGGGCGCATCTTGGTTAAACCCCGCCCCCGCTTGAAGAAGTGCCTTATCCTGTACCTGCATTTCGGGACGCTGCAAGAATATGGTAATGGGATATGGGTAGCTAATGGTTCTGGGGAAATAGAAAGCCGAAACGGCCGCAAATAAAAAGGCAGTGGAAGACTCCAAGCGAGCATCTGAGGAGGAGAAGCAGTGGCAGAAGGGATCCAAGAGCAACGCAAAGAAGTAAGTAATCAAATCAACAATATACCCTTTACACCATCTGGACCCGTAGTCTTACATATACTGCTTTCAATGAACACAGAGAAGATGCCGAAGCCAAAAAAGCCGAAGCAGCCCGCAAGAAAGCCGATCGCGAGGCTCAGCTCGCCGCCGAAGAAGCCTCGCTACCCTCCAAGCCCAAAGGCGGCGGTGCCAAACAAGCCCAAAAGAAGGCCGCCCCCTCACGCGGCCTCGACCTATCCCAGCTGGATGACGATGCTCCCCCTAGCCGCAAGGCCGGCGACCTCAGTGCTTCTGGTATCGATAACGCGCTGGACGCCCTGTCGCTGACGAACAAGGATACCTCCAAGATCGACCGTCACCCAGAGCGGCGGTACAAGGCTGCATATGCGGCGTTCGAGGCGCGGCGCATGCCCGAGATTGAAGAAGAGAACCCCGGTCTGCGGAGGAACCAGCGCATTGAGGCCTGTCGGAAAGAGTTCGAAAAGAGCGACGAGAATCCGTTTAACCAGGTGCACGTGGCTTTCGATGCTTCGCGGGATGAGATCGCCCACGCGCGGGAGTCGGAGAGAGCCAAGGTGGAGTCGCGGTTGACATCAAAATAAGCGTCTTGTCTTTGTTTGTTAGTTTGTTATTATATCTCCTGGCGTCTTTGTGTGTCATAATGAGACGCCGTCCTTGTTCCTGCCCTGTGAGAATGTCAATGTTGGGTTGACGTCTCAGGCTCCCCGAAGTATACGCCTGGGTTTGCATGTAAGAAGCTACATGTGGCGCTTAGTAACAAGGCTAAGATCTTCACTATTACGATACTACGTATACTATCTTTTTTCCCAATGCCTATATTGGGCAAGAATTCTTTTTCTAACCTGTAACAAGTCTGGGCTAGTATTAGATAGTAATATAGCATGCTTCAATAGAAGTAATCTGGGGAGTGTTTTTTATCTTGGTATACGTTGTGACGGTTAGAGGGGCGCCAGAAACGGCTTCCATTGACCGAACTATATAACCTCGACCTAACCCCCCAAGGACGACGCATTTCCTCTTCTCTTTAAGTCTCGCGAGGCTGACTTCCCATATTATTATTATTATCAGTGAATGGCGGCTGATAAAACACCTTCCACATTTCAACTCTTGTTTGAGCATGGCAGCAGTGAGAAATAGGTGTAGATACTTGTGTCTGCATGTGCCGGGAAGTAAGCAAGATATGCCCGGAATCTGACCCCGAAGGCATCAGCCGTAACATTCGGGCCGGTTGAGAAGGAGAAAGTTGATATGGTGACTCCAGTCTGCGGATACACAGCCGAGATTGTTGAAGTAACGACGCGGTGAATGTCCCATTGTGTGCCTTTTCCTTTCTCAATAGCACACGCAGTGTTGTAGATCTAAACTCCAAGTCCGCAGAAAACGCCTTGTTGAAGCACTGCCCACTCCGCTTACTTAAGCATCGCCATCAGGCCAAGGACTGCAGGAAACTACAAAACTGGCCAGAGGACAATGAACTGGGCGAGAAGGACGATATTACCTCGATTGCAAACGACTATTACTTCCTTAAAATCAATTATGTCTCCAAAGCAGCCAGAGTGAGTACATGCCAACCAGCCAGGCATGTAAGCATGTTGCTAACGCCATTTGCAGCTTAAGCCAGCGGATCCCCAGAGATTGCTGGATGGGAGTTTTTGACCATCTGGAAGCAGACGAGATCGTGACTGCTTTGTCTGCATCGCGGGATCTCATCGCGTCTGTTCGACCTTCAATGTATAGCACAATCACCTGGGAGTGGAACACTGTGCCTCGAGCACGCATTCTGCACTTATTGCGGGCTGTTCTACAGTGCCCTGAGCTGGCCTCGAATATACAGCACCTCTCAATCTTGTCGTCTTTGCGGCATGTCCGCAATGAAGATTGGAAGGGTGATGCACGAGATAAGGATGAGCCACTTTGGAATCAAGATCTCGAGAGCTTCAGCGATGTTGTGGAACAGTCCCAATTGATTGTTGACAAAGCCCAGTTCCCAGAGGCCTCGAATTGGAAGGAAGTGCTCCAGAAAGGCAATTCTTATGCCTATGTGACCATTCTTCTCTCCCAGTTATACAACCTTCAATCTCTTCGGCTGGATTATTCCTTTGTCTGGAAATCAGGGTTTCCTGGATTGATGTTGAAGCATGCATTATTTTCTGCACCAAAAGGCATACTATCATCCTTCAGTTCTCTTACAACTATTGACTATGGTAGTAATGTACCCCTGTCTGAGGAGTTTGACCCCATATTCAATACTTTTGATAAATTGGATGGCTACCCTCCTTGTGATCCCAATCAATTCATGGCCTGGTTCCATCTGCCTTCCATTGAATCTGTTTCCATTTGGCTGCGGAGCTTTCAAGATGTCATAACTGGTGAGGACCAGGGGAATCTAAGTAAGCTGCACACATTAGTTGTCGCTCGAGCTACTATCAAAGAAGAAGATGTGCCATCTTTGCTATGCCAGATGACTACCTTGAAGTCTCTACACTTGGGAATGGCATATCGATGGCACAGTGAACAGGCCTTGGCATCATGTTCAAACATTCTGGAAGGCTTGGAGTCCATCAGCAACACTCTAGAAAAGCTCTCATTGGGGGTAGAATACTACCCATTCAGCCAAGGGAACTATGATTTTGGAACCGACGAGGATGAACAGGCAAGAATGGAATTTGATGGATTTCTGAAGAAGTTCCCCCGGCTACGATCTGCAGAGGTACCCATCACTCTACTGGTGGGATTGGATCCAGATGAATCGGAGGAGATTGGCGATCGTCTACCGGATACCCTTGAGGAACTATGTCTGCAGTGGGATAACTCGGAGATTAATGGATTTTGGGAATTCGAGCCACAATTACATGATTGCGTCCGGTATCTGCTGGACTCGCCGCACCTTAAACGAGTCACCATCCGGCAACGCATGCTGCCACCCGGTGACAGGGAATCCTTTGCCAAGGAGCGCGCGGAATTGAAAGAGATGTGTACAGAGGCTGGGATTGACTTGGAGGTTGTGTTCGACTATCTGTCTCCAGGTTTATGGACACAAAATAATGCCTGATGTGAATAGATAGAATACAAGATGAATATAGTCCCAATGCAGTCGGATCTTGGGCCAGACCTTGTGCCCAATCCCTAGTGCTTATGGATAACAATTGTATACGTATAGTTATTACCACGTGTAATTAGTCATTTCAGAGCTATCGCAGCAATAATGGAAAAATCCAGGAACGCGCATCAATTCCCCTGACTGCGCTCACGATCAGGCCAAGATCACGGTGTAAGGCGTTTTTCGCTATTTTTGACAGATTATTCTTATGTGCCTCAGCTAAACATAATTTAATCTAATTTTGAGTTGTCGTTTGGGGTCTGTTTACAATACGAGCTTCCTCTGTTGACTGCGCCTCCAAATGCTGACCAGTGCGGATACGGAGATTTCTTTTTTCTTCAGGGTGTGGTGCCTTGCAGCTACGCTAAAGATACTTTATTATGAGGCAGTCACACGAAAGCTAATCTGGTCTGTCTTGCAGCTATGCTAAGGATACTTTATTTTGAGGCTGTAGCACGGAAACGGATCTGGTCTGCCTTGCTAGCCCCCAAAGGGTCCTGTCTCAGCCCCGAAGAAAACGAGCTGACGGGGTGTTTGGAATCGATTGTATAGAAAGGGTGAGGAATATAAATAGGAGGTACATCTCGAGGAAAATAGAATCATACAATCCAGTTCACAATCAATCAATTGATCAATCCATTGACTCTTACAAAGTTCTTCTTCTACTTCTTTTTTATTTACTTTCCCTTGACCCCCGCCAGCCAATATGATGCTTTCCCAGTTCTATACGATTTTGCCTCTCCTCGTCAGCCTAGCGTTGGCCGGTGACTTGAACGTTAAGCGAGACATGTCTGTTGCCGCGACCGAAGGATACAAGGATGGTCAATACGTCTGGACTTCAATCCTCGACCTTGAGAAGAAGGAGAAAGCCACAGATGAGGAGATGGTCAAGATGTGCACGATGGAAGCAAGGAGATGCGGGAGAGCTGGGACAGCTCAATCCCGAAGAACAAGCAGCCCTCGATCATGACGGCCATGGAAATCGACAACCAAATCTACATGGCCTCCTCGATGAAGGGTGACTACTCCTTCATCTATGAGTACAAAACCAAGGACAAGGGCGGCAAAGTTGGCGATGGGACCATCAGGAAGGGAGTTCCAAAGGAAATCGCCGACGCCCTCAAAGATGCCCAGTCCACTGGCAGCAGCGAGGACCGAAACAATGTCCAGCACAGGAATGACGCTTCGTGTGGAGAGCTGATGGCTAGCTACACCTACTTGCTGAAGAACCATGGGCAGAGTCTGAAGAACAAGAAGCCGAAGCGGACGATTGCATGGCTTTACACCAAATCCAGCGAGGGCAAGGAGGTGGAGGAAGCTTGGAATCCTTGCGGTACTGACCAAAAGGATGCCTGGGGGTGCGATACTTTCTGCCACCACATGGGCTTCGACACTATCGATGTTAAAACCGAGGAAGCCTGTGAACTGCCGAAGATCGCCAAGACCGAGCAGCAGCAATTCATGACTCCGGAATTGAGAGAACAACTCAACCAGATGAACAAGGAGACGGATGAGGCGAACAAGAAGAAGCAGGATGAGAAGAACAAGAAGAAGCAGGATGAGAAGAACAAGAAGAAGCACGGTGACAAGGGCAAAGGAGGAAAGAAAGTTCGCTCTTGGTCGGCATAGATTTCTCTACAAGTTGATGATGTTTTGGCGTTCAAAGGGACTGTTTTAGGGTTTTGAATGACCGACCTGTTGTTTAGACATGATTTCGCTACCGGATGATTTGGAGTTTGCTTGTTTGGGATTAAAATAGATGGATATCCGAATAGACGATTTTCATATGTTTTTAAGTCTGAACGTCTTGATTTTTGAGTAGAGTTATCCTGCCGTGTTTGACTTACAGTAGCTTCGCCTGCCAGGTATACCTCATCATCTTTATTTTCTGTGTATTACCTGTGACTTCGTGTTCATCAATAGGATATGCGGGTGTCCCATGTCCCTTCTTCAATGCCAATGTGCCACTGCAACAGCAGTTGAGATTGTATCCCATGATGAACGGCAATGGTTTGAACAGGAGTATGGCTTCAAGATACGCACGCATTCAGATAAGTATGGCAGGCATTCATTGTACTTAATAGGGCCACCGGTGTGGCAGGAGTTGTGGTCGTTAACCCCAATTAGGGCATCGTTATCGACTGCCCCTGCAACAGGTAGGAACTACTAGAGGTAAGAGGTATGACGTTGGCTCCGGTGGAGTCGTATCTCCTTGCGAGGGGAAAGCTCATTAGTGGCGGGCATTCCTTCACAATGGATTGGGAGTGTCAACGTCCCAGTGATGAAGTGATATAAACCCAGGTCAATTGGGGTCCGTAGTTCAGTTATTTTGAGAGACGTCAGGGCACTACAAATGATGCAATAGTATGAAGCCTTCAATGGGACTCAAATAGACCAAACCACAAGGCGAAAAGTAATAGATATTCAATGCTGCTATACAAAGACAGGACATAACTGCCTCGTAACATATGTAGGTGGTATCTTCTCAATGACAATCCGTCTATCCAAATAATGCGCGCGCAAACAGTCAAGTCAAGTCAAGTCAATTCAATTCAAACAATCGAACCGAATCACTCATGCACCCATGGCAGCTCTAACATCCCACACGAAGAGATTCTCATCCCAGCCCACACTGGCACACCAACCCTCGCTTCCAAACAGACACCAGTCCACCCCTGTCACGAACTCCGTATGCTGACCCATTCTTCCCAGCTCCATCCCCATGACCGGCGTGGGGCCCGAGCGCATGACATCCATATCACCAATGCCCGCATCCGACCCGTCACTCCACGCGCGACACGTCATGTCGTAACCGGCCGAGAGCAGGACATTGGACAGATGCGGCGACCAGGCCAGCTTGCGGACGGCGTATTCGTGTCCGATCATTGCCGCCTGCGGACCCTGCTGCGGGGCGCGGATGTCGAAGGTACGGATGGTGCGGTCGACGCCCGCCGTCGCCAGGACGGACGGACGGTATTTGTTCCAGTCGTGCGTTAAAGCTTCGGATGGCGGACAGGCTGCTGGGGGAACGCCCGGTTGACCTGGGATGGGAGACGTGGGCGCGGCATGGATCGGAATCTGGAGAGTGAGGTGATTCGAGGCAGAGGCGGGAGTTCGGAGATCGAAAATGCGAACGTAGGAGTCGGAGGTGACGCAGGAGAGGATATCGGGAGAATGAGGCGAGAAGGCGGCGGAATAGGTGCAGCTGTGTGTGGGAAGCGTAAGGAGAGATTGCGGGCGATGAGGCGACCAAATGCGCACGGTACCGTCCCAACTAGAAGAACAGAAGCGGTCTTTTGCGACGAGATCCCAGTGCACGCTGAAGACCTCGCGGTTGTGCTCTCGCCAATTCTGGATGGGGAAGTCGTTTAGGTTGCAATCGAAGAGTTTGATACTGCCGTCACCCGATGCCGTGAGGACCTGGCTTTCGTGAATTTCGGACCAGGCGAGATCATAGAGGGAGTCTTGCGTAGTGAACCTGGTCCGTCAAGGAAGAAACTGCATGTCAGCGCCGGTGGTATTCATGATCGATACTTTCCGGTTGACGACGCATACCATTTCATCGGCACAATCCCATTCGGAGTGAGCTCCAAGATAAACAATCGACCATTTCCCACGAGTCCATAATTTGACGACGCTGCGACAGCCAGTCGATTATCGAAGAAGGGCGAGTACTTGACCGCACAGCCATTATAGCCTTCGGTACGGAAGCGGAGCATGGTTCGCGTTCAGGCAGGACGGACGGAAGACGAAGGAAAGACAATATAGAAAGGCCGAGTCGGACGGGACACAGGCACTGGTTGAGAATCTGCAAAATATCGTGTCACAGCATGGCTAGGTGGGAATAATCAAACCCGCATGGAGGATGTAGGAGAATGGACGAAGTGAAGTTTAGCAGACGACGGCGGGGAAAAGGTACCGAGGTTCAGATGAATGACCTCACCCGCCCTATAAGTCTTACATTCAGTTCCCAGCAGGATACAGCTTTCAGGTACGCGTCAGTTGTTTATACATTTTCGCATGTCTGATCGGTTGCCACAAAACTGCTGCAGCTGGGAAGGTCTTGAAGTAACGGGTAATGCACAGGTCCTGGAGATGTGGTGGACCGATTTTGACCTCCAGTCATCCTGCCCTAATTAGAGGTTAGTGTTATGAACTGTAGACTCATCTACCTGTTAAGCCTGTTATAGAAGTCTCTAGTTCATGTGTTCCCAACCAAGATATGCATTGATCCAACATCTATCGTTTCCTGCGCTGGCTATTTTCATACCCTTTGAAGCCCCATAGTCTACTTAGTTGGCTTTCGGTTCTTGAGGATGCTGCTGTACAAGATGAGCTAGATTAACAATGGGTGACTAGCCACAACAACGCCACAAAATACCGGCAAATCTTTACTTCATGAGCCTGCCAACGTCTCTTTGGGCTGAGGCGCATTATAGCTGTAAAAAGCGATGAGAAGGTAGATGGATGGACTCTTCAGTCTTTGCTGTCTAGGAACGGGCCATATCCTATGACTGGACCATTTGAGGAGGGCGAACCATTGCCGTCAGATTCACCCAGTCTCCATTTTCTCCCCCTTTCCCGGTGATATGGCTGACATCAAAGGAAATAGCGCTTTCTAACCCCAACGCGTCCATAAAACCTTTCCGTTCATACAGTGGATAGCCCTTCTCAGTAGCTTCAAGGTGGCATACAACACCATTCTGGTCAGCAAGTTGGCAGCCCCAATCCAGGAGCAGAGAACCCGCGCCGCGTCTTCCATATGCCGGGTCTGTGGCTAGAACTGCCAGGTCTGTATATGATATTGGATTAGTGACATCACATGGACTTCGTAGGAGGGCCCAGGTGTAACTCAGGAAACTTCAGGAAAAAGACGTACGATAATGATCCCTTCCATGCTCCCCAAAAACCATCTTGTACTTCTTATAAATCCGCTCCCAGCAAAAGCGGAAGCCTTTCTCATTCAGTCCCGGAGGAATCTTCATTCCCTCGTCTGTCCTAGTACTATCTCTCCATTTGGCCAATGCTTCTGGTCCCGTGAACAAATTCCATATGGCGACTGCGACAATTTCCCCTGTCTCGTCGTCCACTGCCTTCAGGAGGTGTGTCACGGGCAGCTTCCCCATGATATTTGTAAAGCGATTGACCACCACCTGTTTTCGGGCCGCTGAATCAAGCGGATCCCCTGTATATGGGATGTTGCCGGTGGCGCGGAGGAGAGGCTTGGGGCCAAAGGAGGACCAGAATATTTCGACCATTCGGGGGACATCTTGTGCCTCAATATATTGGATCGAGAGAGGCATCTTGGTGGATAGTGGCCTTGGGGTTGGGAGAGATTGAGAAATTGAAATTCTGCTGGTGGGAAGTAAATGGGTTTGTTCGCTCGGGGATTGACATCTGCGAGCTGTCACCTAGTTCCAACACAAATGAGTCACATACGGACTATGGCCAGAGTGTTTATCTCCTGCATATGCCACTAATGCTTTTATTAGCATAGTAAATTACTTATAACTCTTGAAATACAAACGTCCCAGTACATCACGCCCACCTGTTTAATTGCCCTCTTCACCCCGCAGTCTTTATGGGGAGGTCACATGAGCATCGGTATCTTTGCACACCTCTATAGCCCTAAACGAATCGTGAAAGTGGGCCATGCTGCAGCTTTATCACTGCAATGCAATTACATAGTTCCATTCCTCTGCCATATTACCGAGCATCTTGCATTAGTTGGTCTACAATCTCCGATATCGTCCCAATCCTGTCCCGCTCTAGTCCCGATCGGGCATGGTGCTGTCAATGGCAGGGC